>CM053029.1:183107122-183124785 GCA_028564925.1 Lithobates sylvaticus | reverse complement strand
GTAGTATATGTGTTTACCTGATTACACCATCCTTGAGTGATGGGATGTCTATGGACTCAAGAGAAAATATTTGTTTCTGAGGACCATACTGTTTAACAGTTTTTTAACACCCCCTTCTTTATTGCCATTTTATCAACAACTGGATAGCCTTTATTGACATCGGACTGTTGATAATGCAGGCAGAATCCTGGTTTGACCATCATATCTATACACATATATGTATGTATATTTTGTCGTTCTATAAAATATATATATATAAAATTTTTTATTAATTTTTGTTGTCTATTTATTGATTGCCATGTTCAGTAACATACCCATAGGATTGACCTAACTTTCATGTATGCTAATTTGGTCAAACGATCCATCCCCTAACCATACATGCATAGATTGAGATTAATTAGAGTACTGTTCCAAGAAGCCACATTAGGATTACATTATGACGATCTACAAATCGTCAGGGAGTGTTTCTCTGATGCACCAGCGTAATAGTATCTAAATATTCTTTATTACATTAAGTCGAATGGCCGCTTTCTGCACCACTACTCTGTGCCACTTTTGAATGGCTCCGGTACTGGCTCTAGGCGTTCGTTTTAACTATAGTCACATCTGAGTAGGTGCGCACCACTCATGTAGTTTGATTATGACTGTATGTATATACCAAACAATACCCGATCACACAACATCCCAATATCATTGGGAAGAAAATACAGTGGACACTAATGAGATCCGCTAGCTAAAGCGCAGTAAGACCACATTAAAATGGCCGCGCTTTGTTTACATGCGCGGACCACGGCAAAATGGCCGCCACGCAACTTCCGGTTGTCGCATATAAAAGACAACCTACAACAACCAATCAGCATCCCCTGATGAAGTCACGAGGTCACGTGACGTAACGCGTAGGGATTGGTCAGGATACCGGAAGTGTTGGACACGGAACCGCGCGTACACTCATCTTGCTGTTTTATTCATGTAAGCATTTACTTTTATTTGTAATAAATTGATTTGATATACTTCACGATCGGGTCCCTCTCTCCACTTTTTCTCATTGGCAAACCCCGCATCACCCACGGAGGGTGAGCCATCACTGCAGGATTGCGGTATACTCCTTATATTTATAAGTGGATGGCTGGCTTTTTGTGACACGTCTATGTGGAAGTGGAGTTTGAGACGGCGGACCTTATAGCCTGGAGACAGATTATACTGGGAACCATCCGGGGGATTTGAAAGCTTGAAACTGCCACATTTGGTCTGACAGATGCCCTAATTGACCTTAAGAGAGGTGAGAGGCTAGAGAGCACCATTGATGAGCAGGCCCTCACTACCCAGCACCCCTCACTTTTCAAGAAAGAAAGAACCTGTGTATATATCTGTGTTGTAGAGACCATTTTAATTTCAATTTCTTTATGGGTGTCACCTTTACCACACCACTCTTTGCATGAACTACTTTGTGGACGTTTTCTCTTTCCCATCGATGGACTAATTCATCCATTTCTCCTGTGGTTTTAGATTGAATTGGAAATCTAGTTTGTTCATTTATATATTTATATATTTATATTCACCATCAATTGTTATTTATGAAGTGTTGATAATCCTAGTTTTGATCATATTTAATTGTGTTGCACTCCACTTAGTGTATTAATAGCCTCGAGTCACGATTTAGTGACCATTGATTGGTTTTAGTATACATTTATTTATTTAGCACTTGAATGTTTGTTGCACGCACAGAGCACTTTTATATTTGATGCACTTTAGCGCAAAATCACTTCTTATTTATTGTTATTCACGGGTTTGCGTTTACTCTTAGATTTTGCAGCTGATTTTAGGATATTTTCCACTTTTAGCATCTGAGTGTTCACTTTTTAGATCACCTGTATTCATCTATTTTATCTAGTTCATTAATTAGCGCGAAGGTCACCCACATATCTAAAGCGTGTGCAGTACTTTCCAAGGTTTGCCGAGGTCAGCCGAGGTGTCCTCGGGCCTTTCCGGCCATTCCCGAGGCTCTCCGGCACCCCCACCTCTGGCCGCATGCAGTATTGCATGACATTGAAGTCAATGCAGAACTAATTATTTTAATTTCCATTGACTTCAATGGGGAAACTCGCTTTGATATGCGAGTTCTTTGGATTAAGAGCATTCTCATGGAACAGATTATGCTGGTAATCCGAGGTTCCACTGTACTTCAAAGTTAAGCAGCACACCTTTGTAATAATAAGAAGCATCTGATCAATCCAATTTCTTCAATTCCTTCAATTCCAGGACACATTTAATGTTAATTTTAGTACAGCACATGCATTTCAGTCCAGTGTTATCAGGCATGTGTACACAAACAAGACACCTCTGTATTTCTGGATTGCGGGTGGTAGGTTCTTTTTAATTCTACTTCTTTAGATGCCCCCTTTAATTTGCCAAAATAGTTTCTTCTCCCATCAGTTGCTCGTTTGTGATTATTCATCTTATCATCATCATACAGCGATTGCATTGTTTTCTTTAGATTTACTGCGCAATTTCTAAAAGGAATATACAGCCATCCAAAACAGTTCTGGGTTATTTAATTTGCTCACACCCAGTCTCTGGGAAAATTATTAATCAGGTTGAACCTAAACAGAATAAGTAAATAGATTTTCTTTTAGCTGTTGGTCAGGCATGACTGCTCACCTCTATCTTCAGTTGAGATAAGAGCAACCAACTGTTCCCAGGTTACGAATCAACAGTGTAACAAGAAGGTTCACAGCATGTAACACAGTGTCCAATAGAAAATGACTTCAAGTATAACTAAAAGCAAACTTTTTTTTCATTTTGGATAGAGTGGAGAGGGATTAGTACACCTATTAGATTTTAATTGTTGCCTATCCCCCTGTTATGTAGAGTCACCCTCTCTATTTGTGTTGTTTACCATTATCATAGAGAGCGAAAATAAAAGAAAATCCCAAATTATAGGTTGTGCCCGGAAAAGTAATAGAGGGGAAATCTTCCAATGGGGACGATTTGCAGGGATTTCCTCTCACTTCCTGTTTTGGCTATGGAACTGGAAGAGAAGGGAAATATCCCGAAATAGGACACAGATGGCAAAAAACAACAACTGACATGGGTTATACTCTACTCAACTCTATCCAAAATTTAAAAAAAAATAAAATAAAAAAAAAACAGTTTTTGCCTATAGTTCTACTTTCAAGGAAACGGAATGTGGTTTATTTAACCTCTTGCCAACCACCCCACGTACATTTACGTGATTCTGCACTTCCGGGTCTGGGGTGCGCACGCCTGCTGCCGGTGACCTGCTACTGCTGTGATTGGACACAGCGGGAGAAAATGAGGGGGTCCTGCGTCACAGGAAGAACGGCGATCTGGCTATGTAAACAAGGTAGATCGCCATTCTATGACAAGGGAAGGCAGTGATCTTGTGTTTCTGCTAAGCATAAACACAGATTATTGCCTTCCCACAGTACAAGCACCCTCCACACAGTTAGGAAGCACTCCCTAGGAACACATTTAACCCTTTGATTGCCACTGATGGTGACCTCTTCCCTGCCATTAGTACAGTGATAGTGCATATTTTTTAACACTGATCATTGTCTTAGTGTCACTGTGTCAGGAAAGGGTTCACCTGCTGGTGGCATTGTGGCTCACAGATCTATAGGCTACAGTTCCAGTGTAATCATCTCATGTGTTAAATCAGGTTAGGGAGCCTCCAAACAAGACATTCAGATGAGATAGTAGATCCAGATCTTTGTCCCTCAGCAGCCAGAAGCTCATAATCATCTCATGTGTTAAATCAGGTTAGGGAGTCTCCAAACAAGACATTCAGATGAGATAGTAGATTTGTAAAAGAATATAATTAGGTGCTTTATTCATACACTGCAGTGGAGAGACACAACACATACCGATATTCAGCTCTACCAGGCCGAATGAAGAAAGAAGTGTCTCTGACTTACAGACATCAAGTTTAACAATATATACGTATGAATATGCATAAGGTCTAGGCGTGTTATAGGTGTGACCGTATAGTTTAGTCCAATCAGAATTCTTCTCATCTTCTTAACAGCAAGGGAACAGTTAAGTAGGTGGTTACATCATTTGACTGATAGAAAGTGAAAGAAAACTTGGGCACCGCCATAACGGTACTGGATCAGACCAGCTAGATAAGACAGTCCATTTCTTGGAGCAAAAAGGGAGTAAACTATTGCTCTGGCGGTGAAGGTCATCATGGACTGAAAACTCTGTGTCTAAAAAGAAGCAAGAAAGTATATATATATATATATATATATATATATATATATATATATATATATATATATATTTATGGTCGGAGCCCTCGGTCCATAACGATGTGAAGGAGCAAAACATAAACACGCCACAAGACAGACAACAAACTAGACCTGAAGTGTGCCCTGGTCTACCGTAAGGTAAGCCCTGGTGAGCTGGGCCGTGAGGCCCTTTCTGCTAGGAGAGTAGTTAAGAAAAGGGCGCTTACCTGAGAAGTAATGGCTGTTTCTGTAGAGAACCATATCAGAGTATTCTGAGAAAGGGAATGGGTGGGCGGGTACGGCGCGCTAGAACCGACACCAGCCTCGTGGAGAGGTCTGGTATTTATACCCTCCGGGCTCCTCCCATAATTGCAGGCCACCATGCTGGCCTTCCTATTTATGGTCGGAGCCCTCGGTCCATAACGATGTGAAGGAGCAAAACATAAACACGCCACAAGACAGACAACAAACTAGACCTGAAGTGTGCCCTGGTCTACCGTAAGGTAAGCCCTGGTGAGCTGGGCCGTGAGGCCCTTTCTGCTAGGAGAGTAGTTAAGAAAAGGGCGCAAAAGACTTGTTTTTAGGGAGGTAATGGTTTATTTGTTTGGTAAAGGCAAATGCTACAAGGCAAGGTTACTGAAGGCCCGGGACATTTCGGTCTGGGGATCGGGAATGTAACGGGCAAAACAGGTGGACTTCCATCGTCCCATCCTCCTGATCACGTGATCGGGGACTCCATTGCGGGAGGCCGCGGAGGCTGCTCCGATGCGAAAGGAGTGACCTGAGAATTTCGCTGGGTCAAGACCTAAGTTGCGGAGGAGAATCCTGACGTGCGTGACGAATTGATTGCTACTAAGGGGTCTGACCGGAAATGGTAGCAACGGGCTGTCAGGTGAGGGATCAGGTAGGTGTGCTAGTAGCTGATCTAGAACTGCCACGGGGCACCAGGCATTGAGAGTTTCGAACAGTTTGATGTCGATGCCTGGGCCAGTCTGCTGCGTTTTGGATGCCTCGAGGTGCAGGATGAAAAAGGTCTGATGGCGTACGAGGTGCCGCCTGCGTAGCGTCTTGCAGCTAGGGCCAGTAACTGAAAACTCGCTGGGCCGTAAGAAGCCGTAGAAGGCCAGGTACATGGCAGCCTGGATGACCAGGCTGGGAAAAAGGCCAAAAGGTGAATGCGAGAGCATGATCGATAACTCCCGGAAAATGGCACCGGTTACTGGGAGGCGTTTGGCATTGACCTGCGGCTGTTTTTGAGGATGCCGCGCAGGATTGCCTTGACTGCGTGGGAAGCGAACAAAGATGGTTTGGAAGGGTCTTGTAAGGAAATGAAGTGCTGGATACCGGCTAGATAAAGCTTGATGGTATTGTGTGATAACGCCAGCCGAGTGTAGCAGTGGGAAATGAAGGCTAGAATATGGTGGAGGTCCCCTGGTGACCCCCCGTGGCATGTGTCCAGAAACCGTAGGTACGTCCTCCAAGCAGCTTGGTAGGCTTTCAGCGTGTTGTGTGACAATGAGAGGTTTATGAGACTGGTGGCGCCGTGAAGGTGGTGACTCAGACTGGGGTTAGTTGAGACCAGTGAGGGATAGCGGACATGGTCGGATCGGGTCCGGATTCTTGTAATGCATGATGTGGGGGTGGCGGGGGCGACAGCTGGTGGAGTGGGGGTAACTTGCTGGAGCTCCAAGGTCCCCACTCTGGCCTGGACGTCAGAGATGGTAGTTGATAGGGAGGAGACCAGCGTGTGTAGCTGGGACACTGCCGAGGCAATTGATTGCAGTGATGCCTGCGTGTCTGGTGGGTTTGGTGGGGATGGGCTTGGGAACAGTAGCCTGAACAGTTCAGCTTTCCTGGCCGTGATGGGGTGGGGGATGTTCCTGCGCCTCAGCTCGGCTGAGAGTCTGGGGATGGTCCAAGCTCTGAAGGCTTGTGCGAAGTTGTCTGCCGGGCCCGCTTCGGGAGGTGATGGGGCGGGGTTGAGATTGTCGCTGCCGGCCAGAGACATGGCGTCTGCTAAAATAAAAGAGGGGGGGGGGGGATGCATGTTTCTCTCGTTTACCTTTTTTTTTTTTTTTTTTTTGAAGGGCAGGAGAGGATGTATCTGTGTTTGTGGATTGCGGAAATATGAAGGGGGGAGGGGGGGGGGGCAGGGCGGGATACCTGTGTGACGGGTATTGGGGACAAACGGTTTGCGCGCGTGCGCTGAGTGGGATGTTTCCATGGGCCTATATGTAAACTCGGAGGATGCGTGACACCCGAGGTGAGCCAGGAGGTGACTGGCCGGGTGGCTGATGCTCGGGTGTCCGTCTGTGCTCGGCACGGACTGGTTAACCAGAGCCCCCCCAGGGCGGCACTGGGGGGAGTGGCTACTGATTGGTTTGCTAAGTAGGAATGTTTCGATCTGTAGTAATTTGACGTGGGTTCGGTCAGCTAATACTTGCACTGCCAGCAAGTCATGAGATTAGGTGACCTTGTCTGCGTAGTGAAGGCTTGTGCTTCGAAAAATAGAGTGATATGCAAAGAAGTATGTGACAGTCACTAACGCCTGGAAATTTCTGTATCAAAACTATGGTGTTCTGCGTGGATGGGAAGGGGAAGTGTGTGAACGAAGCAGGATACCGTTCGACGGTATGGTGAGAATCGGGGATGCGCGTGAGCGCTGGGTGAGTTTGTTTCATTGGCCTGTGGAACTCAAAGAATGCGTGACAGCCGAGGTAAGCCAGGAGGTGACTGGCCAGGTAACCGATGCTCGGGTGTCCGTCTGTGCTCGGCACGGACTGGTTAACCAGAGCCCCCCCAGGGCGGCACTGGGGGGAGTGGCTACTGATTGGTTTGCTAAGTAGGAATGTTTCGATCTGTAGCAATATGACGTAGGTTCGGTCAGCTAATACTTGCACTGCCAGCAAGTCATGAGACTAGGTGACCTTGTCTGCGTAGTGAAGACTTGTGCTTCGAAAACAGAGTGACATGCATAGAAGTATGTGACAGTTGCTAACGCCTGGGTGCTGAGCCGAATAAGTATGTGTGACAGGGATATGTAGTGAAAAGGTGTGTGAAGAGAATGGAAAACTGAACCAACGACAACCTACGCACCTGCTTGCTGCCCTAGTGATAGAGTCTCTGATTGGGTCAAGCCTGGGAGACCTGGTGCCTATGGTGGGGTGACATGAATTTATTTGTGAGAGATGGGTTGCAAGAGCTGATTCGGGGCCGTAGTTGACCCCCTGGTGAAGAGATGCAAGCCCTCGAAATTACCTGGAAAGAGAAAGGGGTGGTCCGATCCTGTTGTATAGGAGACCAAGGGACGACTTACTGACCTAAGGGAAAGGTGAAAAGGGATAGAGAAAGGCGTGAGTAGCTGAAGTTTGCTACTGGGGAAGTTGTGGCTGCGAGGCCAATGGAGATCGAGCTGCAACGATTGCAGAGGTATGTGGGAGGTGGATGTGGGAGCCGTGACACAAACCTGCGGTGAAGCAAGATGTGCGGGGGACGGCTGTGCCTCACATTGGCTGGGTTGCCGTGGAAGGCAAGGAGTGGACTGTCTTGCTGAGGTTTGCAAGGTGTGGGGGCCCATTTACACGAACTTGCGGTGGTTGCAAGAAGTGCGTGGGGAGTGCAGTGACATGTTCTGGTGGGTGTGTGTGTGATTTATTTTGCAAGGTATGGGGGTCCATTTACACGAACTTGCGGTGACTGCAAGAAGTGCGTGGGGAGGGCAGCGACAGATGCTCTGGTGGGTGTGTGTGTTTTTTTTTTTTTTTTTTTCTTTTTTTTTTTTTTTTGGGGGGGGGGGGCAGAGGAGGAGGGGGGGAGGGGGGGGGGGGAGGTGTTGTGGTGGACGTGTGAGTGAGGGATGCTTGCACTGGGTAGCGGGCGTAACAACCAGTGGAAGTGGGGTGAATTGTGGGGTGGAAAACAAACAAACAATAGCATGGCAGTTGAAATGACTCAGTGGAAAAAACAGGGGTTTCGACGTAGCGACGAAAAAAGCATAAATCCTACCTGCGACGCTGAAGCGGAACGAACTGGGGGTGCGACCGGGAATCGAATCCGTAACCTGGAACGAGGAGCGTCGGACAACTCAGGAACGTGTACTGAGTTGCTTGTCGGCCTGGTGACGTGTAATACGGCGCGCTAGAACCGACACCAGCCTCGTGGAGAGGTCTGGTATTTATACCCTCCGGGCTCCTCCCATAATTGCAGGCCACCATGCTGGCCTTCCTATATATAACTCAACATTATCAGACCCCTATAATGCTACTCACATGCAATCAGTTATCACCTGATGCTGTGTATTTAAACCCTGTCCATGCTCTTTCTCACTGCCTTGGTGTTGTCTCCATGTGCCCCTGACCTTGCGTTCTTGTGTTCCTGCTTCATGATCCTGATCCTGGACCCTGATCCCTGATCCCAACCCCGCAGCCTGATCCATTCCTACCTGCTCGCTCCGTCTCTTGTTTCCCTCTCCTGGTCTTGTCTTGTTTCCAGCTCCTTCTGCTTGATCTCCCGTGTATGACCCTGGCTCTGTTACGACTACAATTGGTTTATCCTGTTTCCTGTATATACTTGGTTTGGGCAATTGTTTACTGTGTGTCACTATTGTTGGGTTATCTAATTTGGTTTACACCGTTTTGGTATATTGGAGGTGTGTTTACATTTGTGTTTTTCACTTATTTTTAAATAAATCATATTATTTTACACTTTACTTGTGCCTGATATTCTCTGTGGCAGTCCACACATTTCTGGTCACACTGGTTCCTGACACACTGGTCCCCAAAAAGTGTCAAAAGTGTTAGTTAGGTGTCTTTATAAGCCGCAATATTACAGTCCCGCTCCGTCACTGATCATCGCCATTACTAATAAACATAAATAAATAAACAAAAATTCCAAAAATATACCCCATAAGTTGTAGACGCTATAACTTTTGCACAAACCAATCAACATATGCTTATTGTGATTTTTACCAAAAATATGTAGCAGAATACATATTGGCATAAGTTAAAGAAGAAATTCGATTGTTTGCATTTTTTTATTGGGCAGGTTTTATAGCAGAAAGTAAAAAATATTGTTTTTTTTTTCAAAATTGTCGGTCTTTTTTGTTTATAGTGAAACAATAAAAACCTCAGAGGCAATCAAATACCACCAAAAGAAAGCTCTATTTGTGGTAAAAAAGGACATTTTATTTGGGTACAGCTTTGCACAACTGCACAATTGTTAAAATAACGCAGTGTCGTATCGCAAAAAATGGCTTGGTGGGAGCTGAAGTGGTTAAATTCCTTTCTTTAGTATGATCAAAATTGAAAAATATATTTGTTATTTTTTTAGTTAAATAAACATTTTATGTTGCATGTGAATGTTTTTTTTTTTTCACTTCCAGCCAGCTGATGGAGCTACAGATTCATTCTGTTTATGTCTCCCAGGCTAACCGTAACTGCTTTGTTGGAAAAATGTTCCGTTGTTTAAAGGGCTCAGTAGTAGAGTTGCAGACTCTGGGCGTACTAGGCATGCCCAAAAACATGTCATCAGTGTACACAGGGCGTGATTAGTATGTCCAGTCCTGCTCTTCTGCCGGGATTTCCCCTTTCCCAGTACCTGACAATTCAGCTTTGATTAATCATAGCTGCACTGAAGAGTACACAGAGATGGTCGGCAGCAGGAGCTGTCAAAAAAAAAAAAGCATTCTGGCAATGTTTATCAACAACATTGCTCAGCCACAAATATAGAATGTTACATTGAAACACAATGCAATTGCAGTGCAATGTAATTTCATCCTCCAGAGAGATTTCCAACTAATAAGGAAATACTTACACTTGGCCTCAAGGGGCAATTTTTAGAGGCTAAGCGCACTTTAACTGCTTCCCGACCGGCGCACGACGATGTACGTCGACAGAATGGCACAGACAGGCATAAAGGCGTACAGGTACGTCCCCTTTAAGATGCCACCCTGCCATCGCGTGCGCGACGGTCGGGACCCCCGTGAGTCCGGTCGTGGGTCCCGCAGACTTGGTCGCCGCGGGGATACCCGCGATCGTCTCACGGGATGGCTGAACGGGAGATGCGGAAGTAAACAGCATCTCCCCGTTCTGCCTAGCAACTAGTGACACCGATCTCTGCTCCCTGTGATTGGAGCAGAGATCAGTGTTCACTAGATCACAGCCACGCCCCCCCCACAGTTAGTAACACGCCTCTAGGAACACTTGATCCCTACACTGCCACCTAGTGGTTAACCCCTTCACTGCCAGTGTAATTTGCACAGGAATCAGTGCATTTAAATAGCACTGATTGCTCTATAAATGACAATGGCCCCAAAAATGTGTCAAAATTGTCCAATTTGTCCGCCATAATGTCGCAGTCACAATAAAAATCGCTGATCGCCGCCATTACTAGTAAAACTTATTTTTTTATAAAAATACCACCAAAAGAAAGCTCTATTTGTGGGGAAAAAAAAAAAAATGCTATAAAAAGAGATCCTGTGTAAATTCTGCACATTGAATGGATCTAGGGGTAAGACAGCTATAGATAAACAGGTACAACATACGTAGGAGGATTTGTTTCTTCTCCTCAGCTGAGGCCAGTCATTTCATTGGGTATATGTAAGGGTTTACAGACACTTTAAAGTACAAGCAGATAATAAGGTCAGCAATGGTTTGTATTGAGGCTCTTTTTAATGCTTTTTAGGAATGTTGAAAAATGTAGGGCTAAAGCTCTTTTGGCCCTACTTCTTCTGCACTCCTGTGACCCAGATTAAGCTTCCAGCAGGTTAAAGTCTACTCCATTCCACCTTGCTAAAGGACATGCATTGCAGCGCACTACGACCCACTACTGTGCATTGAAGTGCACTGCATTACAAAAAATACTAGTGTGCATCTTTTTTTGGTGTGTTGGGCAGCAGCAGGAATGAGATATACATACTTATATTCTGTCAAGCTGCACCAATGTAAGTATGTACGGTAATGCAGAGTTTACTGATAAGTTTTGTTTTAAAATATTTGTTATGTTATGTTTTGTTGTTGAGTTAGGTTTACCATAATTAAGCCCGTCTGAACTATGCTTGCAGATCTCATTATCAGTTGAAAATTAGATGCGTACATTGTCCTAACAAAGGGTTAACGATCTCAAGGCTTAGGTGGTACATTGTATGTATATGCACTTTAAAAAAAAGTATGCATGACTGGGGATTTTTGCCCATTCCTCCTTGCAAAACTGCTCCAGCTCCTTCAAGTTGGATGGTTTGCGCTTGTGAACAGCAATCTTTAAGTCTGACCACAGATTTTCTATTGGATTGAGGTCTGGGCTTTGACTAGGCCATTCCGACACATTTACATGTTTCCCCTTAAACCACTCAAGTGCTGCTTTAGCAGTGTGTTTGTGGTCATTGTCCTGCTGGAAGGTGAACCTCCGTCCTAGCCTTAAATCACATACAGAGTGGTACAGGTTTTGCTCAAGAATATCCCTGTATTTAGCACCATCCATCTTTCCCTCAACTCTGACCAGTTTCCCAGTCCCGACTGCTGAAAAACATCCCCACAGCATGATGCTGCCACCACCATGTTTCACTGTGGGGATGGTGTTCTTTGGGTGATGTGTTGGGTTTGCACCAGACATAGCGTTTTCTTTGATGGCCAAAAAGTTCAATTTTAGTCTCATCAGACCAGAGAACCTTCCTCCATACATTTTGGGAGTCTCCTACATGCCTTTTCACAAACTCAAAATGTGCCATTTTGTTTTTTTGCTGAAAGTAATGGCTTTCTTCTGGCCACACTGCCATAAAGCCCAACTCAATGGAGCGTACGGCTTATTGTCGTCCTATGTACTGGAACTGTGTGGAACTCTGCAGCTCCTCCAGGTTTACCTTAGGTCTCTGTGCTGCCTCTCTGATTAATGCCCTCCTTGCCCAGTCCGTGAGTTTTGGTGTGCGACTGTATTTTGGCAGGTTTGCTGTTGTGCCATGTTCTTTCCATTTGGTTATGATAGATTTGATGGTGCTCTTTGGGATCATCAAAGATTTGGATATTTTTTAATAACCTAACCCTGACTTGTACTTCTCAACAACATTGTCCCTTACTTGTTTGGAGAGTTCCTTGGTCTTGGTGTCTCTTGCTTAGGTGTTGCAGCCTCTGGGGTCTTTCAAAAAGGTGTGTATATGTAATGACAGATCATGTGACACTTAGATTGCAGACAGGTGGACATCATTTCACTAATTATGTGACTTCTGAAGGTAATTAGTTGCACCAAAGCTTTTTATGGGCTTCATAACAAAGGGGGTGAATACATACACACATGCCAATTATCATTTTTTTATTTCTGAAAAATAGTTTTATGTATATATTTTTTA
Source organism: Lithobates sylvaticus (assembly GCA_028564925.1). Lineage (NCBI taxonomy): Eukaryota > Metazoa > Chordata > Amphibia > Anura > Ranidae > Lithobates > Lithobates sylvaticus. The sequence goes on along the minus strand of CM053029.1, from coordinate 183,112,200 downwards.
AATTTTACTTCACCAACTCATGCCGCGTACACACGATCGGAAATTCTGCCAGCAAAACTCAGATGAGAGCTTTTGGTCTGAAAATGCTACCGTGTGTATGCTCCATCGGACTTTTGCAGGCAGAATTCCAGCCAGCAAAAGATTGAGAGCATGTTCTCAATTTTTCGGTCGGAAAAAGTTCTGATCGAAAATTCCGATCGTCTGTACCAATTCCGACCCGCAAAATTCCTACGCATGCTTGAAAACAATTCGACGCATGCTCGGAAGCATTGAAATTAATTTTCACGGCTCGCCGTAGTGTTGTACGTCACCGCGTTCTTGACGGTCCAAAGTTCAGCGAACTTTTGTGTGACCGTGTGTATGCAAGCCAACATTGAGCGGAATTCCATCGGAAAAAACATCCAAGATTTTTCAGACGGAAATTCCGCTCGTGTGTACACAGCATTAGACTATTGTGTTCTGATCTATCACATATTTTTTAGATTAAAAAAACATTGAACTAAAGGCTGTAATGTAACAAAATAGGTAAAAAGCCAAGGGGGTGAATACTTTTGCAAGGCACTGTAGATCCTATGAAGAGGGCTTCAAGTATCGCCTCTCTTTCTGACAATAGAGAGTGTCCGACAGCTTCACCAATCAGATGAAAATGTTTTTTTCTCTTCACCAGCAAAATGGTCATTACACCTCCAACACCTACAGAAGTCAAATGCAACAATATGTTTGGCTGCTTTCATTTCACAGAGTTCCTCTCTCCCAAACCTCGCCCCCTAAGGGCCATCCGGACTAATGCATATTAGGTAGTGCTCCTGAACACCGAAAGGACCCACAAACTTTTACATTAGATTATAATTTTTTTTTTTATTATTGAATATAGTAGTAATTAAAGTTAAACTCCAGGATTTTTTAAAAATTTTATTTGAAATGGAGCTCATTAAGTCTTGGTGTAAATTAATAAGTTGTATTGTTTACCTTATTCCTTGCTCCAGCATGCTTCCACTACGCTGTGTGACCAGTTCTTAAAGCCTTTTCTTTTGGTGTACGGCAGTCGCACTCTGACATTGTAACGTTCAATATAGGACCAGCTAAATATACAGATGAAATACATATAAGGGTGCTGTCTTACCACCTGCCATAGGATTTGTATTGCTGTCCATTCTGTTATGAGATTTACACAGTGGCGAAATTACAGGGGTCGCCGAGATTGCCATGGCGACCGGGCCCCTTGATGCACGGGGGCCTTGAGGCCCCCTGTACTCCTTTATAGGAGGGGAGGCTGAGAGGAGCTCCCCGATCGTCAGCCGAGCTGTAATGGCATTGTGCAAGGAGCTCCTCACATACCTAAAGTGAAAGCACTGTGTGCTGTGCTGTGCTCTTTGTCTCCCCCTACAGTGCAGTACCCGGCAGGAAGAAGGTATGTCTGACTTTTTTTTATAAGACTATCTACTGTATCTGTATGTGTCTTTATATGTGTGTGCATGCATGTGTGTGTGTGTGTGTGTGTGTGTGGGTGTGTGGGGGGGGGGGTGCATGCATGTGTGTGTGTGTGGGGGGGGGTGCATGCATGTGGGGGGGGGTGTTGTGGGGGGGTGCATGCATGTGTGGGGGGGTGCATGCATGTGTGTGTGTGGGGGGGGGTGCATGCATGTGTGTGTGGGGGAGGGTGCATGCATGTGTGTGGGGGGTGCATGCATGTGTGTGTGTGGGGGGGGTGCATGCATGTGTGTGTGTGGGGGGGTGCATGCATGTGTGTGTGTGTGTGTGGGGGGGGGGGGTGCATGCATGTGTGTGTGTGTGGGGGGGGGTGCATGCATGTGTGTGTGTGGGGGGGGGTGCATGCATGTGTATGTGGGGGGGTGCATGCATGTGTGTGTGTGTGGGGGGGGGGGGGTGCATGCATGTGTGTGTGTGTGTGTGTGTGTGGTGGGGGGGGGTGCATGCATGTGTGTGTGGGGGGGTGCATGTGTGTGTGTGTGTGTGTGTGTGGAGGGGGGGTGCATGCATGTGTGTGTGTGTGTGTGTGGGGGGGTGCATGCATGTGTGTGTGGGGGGGGGGTGTGGGGGGGGGTGGGGGGGCATGCATGTGTGTGTGGGGGGGGGTGCATGCATGTGTGTGTGGGGGGGTGCATGCATGTGTGTGTGTGTGTGTGGGGGGGGTGCATGCAGGTGTGTGGGGGGGTGCATGCATGTGTGTGTGTGTGGGGGGCATGCATGTGTGTGTGGGGGGGGGGTGCATGCATGTGTGTGGGGGGGTGCATGCATGTGTGTGTGGGGGGTGCATGCATGTGAGTGTGAGGGGGGGTGCATGCATGTGTGGGTGTGCGAGCGGGCGGTGGGGATTCACAGTGGCAGCATTTGGCACACCGGCAGCATTTAATGGGCACACTGGCAGCATTTGATGGGCACAGTGGTGGCATTTGATGGCACAGTGGTGGCATTTGATGGGCACAGTGGCGGCATTTGATGGGCACACTGGCGGCATTTGATGGCACAGCAGCAGAGTTTGATGGGCACAGTGGCAGCATTTGATGGGCACAGTGGCAACACTTGATGCTACAGTGGTGGCGTTTGATGGTACAGTGGCTGCAATTGATGGGCACAGTGGCGACATTTGATGGTACAGTGGCAGCATTTGATGGGCACAGTGGCGACATTTGATGGTACAGTGGCTGTAATTGATGTTTTTATTTCTGATTTTTTTTTTTTGCTTGCGCCCCCCTTAAAATTTTGAGCACCATCTGTCACTGGTTTATATGTGCATTTATATAATATATATATATATATATATATATATATGTATATATAGTTTGTGTGTGTTTTTATATAAAAATTAAGAAATTGGTTCCTTTATATGTAGCCACCCACTTGTGACCGGGCCCTGGTGTTCCAACATCGGGCTCGGAGTAAGGACCTTTGTCCGGAGGTCGGGGGGGGGGGGGGGCCTCCATGGTTTCTTGCATCGGGGCCCTGAGGGTTCTAGTTACGCCACTGGATTTACACAACTCTGCCACACAGCAGTTTTTTCAGGTAGGGCAGAAGACCTTTTGCTGCCTGTGACTGCACAGTGAAAAAGTGAAAAGAGAAGCAGCAGTCTGATGAGATTATCTGTTTGTTGCTCTGTTCTCTTCTCGCTCACATCAGCATTCTTCTTTCACTGGAGAACAGCTGATTGGCCCCTTGTGCTTCTTTTTGCTCCCACAGTCTGAGCTCCACTGTAAGGCTGGGTTCACACTAGGGGTGCAACGGATCAAAAAACTCAAGGATCGGATCGTTCCTCGGATCAGAGTCACGGATCGGATCAATTTTCGGATCAGCAAAAAAAAAAAAGACAAAAAAAAAAAAGTTTTAACTTTTTGTTTATTAACACTATTAAATTTACTTGAAAATATATAAAATCAAGTTTAAAGTGCACAAGGCATAATATCTTTTTTTCAATTTTTACATAATGAAAAACAACCTAAAGTGCAACATAAAAGGCATATCTCCTTCCTTTAAACATGGACCAATGGGCAATGAGCCAAAAACAACTGAACTTAAAGTGCAACAGAAGGCACGTCATCTTCCTTGAAACATGGATAGTGAAAGCCTAGTATGGATTGTCCACATCATCAAAGAAGAATAAAAGAAAGAGCTTATAATTTTAAATTCTTTTTCAAAAAGACAAGGATGTCTACATTGTCTGGGGAGAGTGTGGACCTCGTTGCAGTCACTATGTCCCCTGCTGTTAAGAACACTCTGAAGGAACTGAAGAGCCTGGCACAGCGAGATAGCATCTTGCCATCTTGGCAATATGAGGGTATTTACACTCGTTGCTTTTCCACCATGTCAGTGGATCACCATCCACTGTAATGCCGCTTGCTGCCATCAGGTAGGATGCCACCTCCTCTTTGATGATGTCAGCAGGAGTCTTGTTGTCTTTGCTGGCAAAAGTCTCTCCAAAAAGCTCTGCCATCGCCGACTTCTTTTGTGGAGGAGATGAGTCCAAGTTTGCTCCTGTTGGCTCTGCAGCTTGACCCTGCCGAAAAAAAAAAAATTGTTTAATAATTAAACCTATTTATTTTCACGTTTCATAGACATGAAAAATGTAGCAATATTATTGCCACATTTTTCATGTCTATGAAACATGAAAATAATAACATTTAATAAAAGCCATTAGATTTATAATTTTTAAAAAAAATATTATTTTTCTTTACCTCATCACAGTCTTCAGTGCCCAGACTTCTCACAATCTCAGTGGTGAGGTCACTGTATGTCCTCTGGCGTAGGGCAGGGTCCATGTGAGACAGGGACTTGAACCTTGGATCCAGGGCAGTAGCTCTATGAAGGTAGCCCTGCAGAGTAGGGGGTGAAGTGTATCTGGGCTGCAGGTCCTCTCTAATGGCAGTCTTGACATCTCAAGTGATGGTGCTGTCTTCCACACTTGGAGCCATGGATTGTAGAATCCTTGTTTTCAGCGGCATGATCATTGACACAGATGGTGAACTTTCAGTGCTCAGCAGAGCTGTAACAGTTTTGAGGGGTTTAAGCACCTGGAGGACCTCCTCTGCCACTCTCACATCATCATCGGACAGGGTAATGATGTCTTTAACAATTTTCTTAAGGGTCTTATTGGTCAATGCAGAGTATATAGGTGCCTGCTGTTCCAGATAATGCTCCAGCATATCATAAGTTGTGTTCCACCTTGTTGGGACATCATGTATGAGCTTATGAGTAGGCAGCTTTAGCATTTCTTGCTTTGTCTTAAGCACATGAGCAGCTGTTGTGCTTCGGTGGAAGTAGGAAACCACCTTCCTGATCCTCCCAAGGAGGCGGTCCATCCTATTGACGGAAATTCCCTTCTGCAATGCCAAATTCACTACATGTGCAAAGCACCCTATCTGTGGGCCCAGTCCTGCCTCATTCACTGCATTTATTTGATTTTTGGCATTATCAGTTGTGACTGGGATATTAGTATTGGGCCTCTTCATCTTCCATTCCTCCACTGCTTGTGTCAGTACCAGCGAAAGATGAGTGCTTGTGTGACTCTCGTAGAGGGGGCGTGTCTGCAGCACCGGACTTCTCATCTCCCAGTCTGCTGTGAT
>CM053029.1:183047896-183106647 GCA_028564925.1 Lithobates sylvaticus | reverse complement strand
CTGGGGACACAGATGTAAGGAGGGGCTCCACTGGGGACACAGATGTAAGGAGGGGCTCCGCTGATGACAGGCAATATGTAAAGTGACATGCTCAGGGCTCCCACTAATTCTGCATTATGGTGAGTTGAATGATTTAATTTTATATTACAATGTAATAGAAATAATGCGCTTCATACATCCTGACACCATATCAACCATGGTGCTGGGATGATTGAAGTGCTAACACCAGGTGTTTGGAGTATCTTTATCTGCTGATCTTTAAACTTTCCAGAATACACATATTGTTGTGTAGGATCTGGGCTTGCCGTCCCTCCCTCTCTCCCTTCATCCCTCATTCATCTCAGATGCTAACCACACCACCTTAGAGCCCACCCACTATTTAGCTGAAACCACGCCCATTTTCACCAAATGTGAGGGGTCAAAAAGGAAGGGCGGGGTCTGGCTCCCCCCCATCCTAAAACTTCACCAGCCGCCACTGATCACTGATCATCGTACAGTTTGCTATAAAAGAGATGAAATTCCCTTAGTATACCTTCGGGGTCTGTAACCTGGCAACCAGTGGAAGTCTGAATTCTAGGGATTACTGTTTGGAGCATGGTTTCTGCCAACAGGTTGGCCAGTAGTTTTCCATTTTTGTCCCCTGATTCGAAAAGCTTGGCAACAAACTTCCTTGCATCAGATTGCACCAGCAAGGTGTAGTGGAGCTTCAAAAGTTCCAGTGCCCTGTGCTGTCCCTTCACACTGTTCCAATTGAGTGGTCTGTGATGCAAAGCCGGATCTCACGGCCTTGATAGAGGAGGAGACATATTCCCCTCGGGCATGAGCCTTACCCGCCTCCCAGATCACATTAAGGGAAGATGACCCCTCATTAAGCATCCAGTATTCTGTGAATTTGGGCCCTACTAACTCCTGGAGGGTTGTCTATGCAATGGGATGCTAGCCCCCAGCATCCCGGCTCATTGGAGGTACCAAGAGTCAAGCCCAGCTCCAGCAGTGAGTGGTCTGAAAAATCTGCCGGGAGAAAGGAGACCACCCCAACTTGAGACAGAGCAGAAGCAGACCCAAATAATAAGTCTATGCGAGACCCCGATCTATGCAATGCTGAGATGTGTGAATAAGTCCTATCCTCTGGATGCTTCCACCGCCAAATCTCCTGAAGACCAAAAGTGTCTGTCCAAAGGGCCAAATCAGGGGGGCAGATCTAAGGGGGTTAATAGTGTCTTTGGTATGATCTAGGTAGGCGTTAAAGTCCCCTCCAACTATAATAATGTGGACCTGGAGGGGGGCTATTTTTGTAAGGATGGTGTAAAGGATGGAGGAGTCAAACAGAGGAGGGATATACACATTGACTATCACCCAGTGTTGAGCATACATTTCAAGAATTAAGAGGAGGTATCTTCCCCCCGGATCAATGAAAACCTATTCTACTGAGCAAGGGAGTGACTTGCTCAGCAGAATAGTCACGTCCTTCGCATAAGAGGAGTATGTGGCATGAAACCCTTGTTTTACCCATGCCCGCTTGAGCTCTAGGATTTTGCTGCCCATTAGGAGAGTTTCTTGAAGAAACAAAGTGTGAGGTTTATGAGACTGCAGAAATTTAAACAACAACAATCTTTTCACCCTGTAATTCAATCCTCTAATATTCCAAGATATCAACTTTAAATCTATACCCATTTAGAATAGAGAAGCTTAAAGACAGTAGGAACATAGAAGACCCATACCCATTAGTGTCCTGTTCATAGGCCAGTTGCAGAGGCAGTCCAGATGATGTAGCCGTCCAAGGATTCTGAAGAGGAAAGAGGTGAACAGGAGGGAAGAACAAAATGACGACAACATAGTCCAGCAAGAGAGACGATGTGGAACCTGCGCAAGTGTAGTAACCAACTAAAAGTATATGTAACACCCTACCGCCTGGCATTACCCCAACTGTCACCAAGGCAGTTTCTTACCATAACTTGATAGTAGACCTATATACTACCTATAGCAGTAGTCGAGGGTGAGGGGAAATGTATCCCATCACAGCAAGGGGGACCGGGCAATCCGGAACAGTTGTATAGTTCCTCCAGATAGTGGAATTTCTCCAGGTAGATGGAGAGCACCAGATCCTCCACTCCTTAGAAAACAAACAAACCATGGGGGGTCAAGTGTGGCTCACTTGTAGAGGTACATTTGAAGTAACTCCGGTGTTTACAGAGAGTTTAGTAGGATAGAGCAAACGAGGAGGTGGCCAGACAGTAGTCAGCATTCGCTGGGTTGTCAAAAAAGCAGATCGCTCCATCATGCTGGACTCGTAAGCAGCTAGGGTAAATCGTGCTATATTTAATGTTCTTATCTTTGAGTTGTCTGCAGACATCATTGAAGGTTTTTCTCTTCCTCTGCAAATCAGCCAAAAAGTCAGGGAAAAGAAGAACAGAGATGTTGAAATATTTGAGTGTGGGATGCTTCAGAGAGAATCCTGTCTATGTCCCGATAGTTAAGGAAGCGGACCAGAAAAGGCCTGGGAAGATTCCCTGGGATGGCATGGCCCATGGGCACCCGATGGGCCCTTTTAACCACGTAAGTAGGGAGAACATCCGTAATGCCCAGGAGATTTTTAAAGAACTCCTCCGCAAATACAGCAGGGTGATCCCCTTCTTCTCCCTCAGGCAGACCCAGGACTCTGATATTGATGCGCCTCAGCCTGTTTTCAGCGTCGTCTGATTTTGCGACAAGGGACTGTACTGTGCACTGAAGCTCAGCAGTGGAGGTGGCATGGGTGGCCGTAAGATCTTCGGTGGCTGATACTCTGGACTTGGTTTCGGTCATTCTCCCCCTTATTTTTTCGAGGTCGTTCCGTATGAGATTACACTCCTCAACGAGGTGGTCGATGCGCACCAGCAGCGAGGTCCTACTCTGCTCAATTGCAGCAAGGATCATGGCCGTGCTGTCTTGAGACAGTGGGGCTGACCCCTCTGTCATTGGAGCCTCACTAGGATCCCTTTCCAAGTTTGCCAGCAAGGCCCCGAAGCCGCCTGACCAGTATGGGATCTGTTTGCGGGGAAGAGGGCGGTGGTAGCCGGAGCGGTGTGTTGGTCTTAGCGGCTTTGGAGTTCCCCTTCCCCTTTTTGGAGGAGGAGAACATCTGATAAGTCTCCAAGGGGGACCACTATAGAGGATATTCGTCCATGCCGAGATAAGCGACTAGGAGGCAGCTAGGGGCAACCCAAGCTGGCCGCAGGTGTTACACCCCAGGAGACCACAAGCCGGACAGGCAGTCAGTGCTCGCCAGCAGCCCTTCACTTTGCAGCAGGCACACAGACAGAGGAAGGTTAGTGAGGATGTGAGGCTGGGAAAACCAGGGTGAGGGAGGCCCAGAGCAGTGGAACAGAGGCAGATGGCTGGCAGAAGATTCTAGGCCCACAGCCGGCTAATACAGGCAGTTTCTGCAGGGCAGCACACCAGGATGTGGCAGGGATATGGAGGGATGACAGAGCGAATGAAGATAGATGGTCCGCGCTCCAGAGTCTGGGCCGGATCAGGCGCAGTGGACTCCTGCAGGATGGCGGCGGTGCTTCTAAAGGCCCCACTAGGCCGCAGCCACCATGAATGGTCTCAATGGCCAGGCAGGCCTCTGGACTGTGCCAGGGAGGTGGGTGGATAGGCAGGTAGGGGTAGATGGCAGTCCCTTACCTCAGCCAGGCTGTGATCGGCTTGCTCCAGAGGGACACAGGCCTGCAAGATAGCGGCGGCCGCAAGTATATGGACGTTATGGCATCCAGGCGACCACAGGCAAAGCTCCTCCACAATATTGGTCCAGGGCATGGCAGGTGACAGAGAGGAACAGGCTGGCAGTGTATCCACTTATTTCATGCAGGCAGATGAACGGGTGGGGAAGGAACGAGTTCAGGATACCCGAGCCCCTCACAAACACGTCCGCAGCCGCTCACATCAGACCATGCCCCTTTTTATAATTTGTTATAAAATTTTGTAAACAGGTAATTTTTCTCCTTCACTGATCTGCGCTGATGGGGCTGCACTGATGGGCACTGATAGGCTGCACTGATGAAAGGGCACTGATGAGGTGGCACTGATGAGGCGGCACTGATGAGGCTGCACTGAAGGGCACTGAGAGGTGGCACTGATAGGCAGCACTGGTGCTATTCTGGCCACATCTGCTATTTCATCATGGACAGACATGATGTCAATGATGACAACAACAGCAATGTTGCAATAAGTTGTTTGCAGTGTTTTGAGTGGCACGCGTGCTTCAAGAGTGAAAGAACTTCATTGGAAGATGACGAGAGATCAGGAAGATCTTAAAAAAGCTCAACCCCTAAAAATGTTATACATTTGCATCTGCATAGTGGGCACTGCCAGCGGCTCACTCCGGTTGTGATTATACACAATGCCAATTCGACATCCGCCGGAACCCGCCGTTTGTTGGGTACAGATTCAGAACGGTGGTCTGCCTATGTAAACAAGGCAGATCGCCATTCTGTCAGGAGGGAAGGCATGGATTATGTGTCTCTGCAAAGCACACTTGGTGTCTGTCAGACACAAGTGAGGAAAAGCCGATCACCGACTCTTCCTGTTTACATTGTGATCAGCCGTGGTTGGACATGGCTGATCACGTGGTAAAGAGCCTCCGTCAGAGACTCTTTACCTAGATCGGAGTTGCGGTGTATCAGACTGACACACCGCAACAACGATCAACGCGATGCACTCCCCGGGGGCGCGCATCGGCTTAATATCCTGAGGACATCATATGACGCACAGTCAGGATATTGAAACCACTTTGCCGACGTCATTCTGCTATATGGCGGGCAGCAAGTGGTTAAAGAACAAGTTCACCTTTTGTAACATGTTACATGTGTTACCCATAATCAGGGTGTAACATGTTACTGTTGCAGCACCTACAACCTCCCTGATCCCCTGTTGTGTCTGATCACGGGGGCAATGCTTTGCAGGCTCCTAGTAAATAAATAAATGCAATTTTTTTTACCTGCAACGGTGAACTTTTCCTTTAAATTTGATTAGTTAATTTAAGAAACGAATGGCCTGTGAATATTTTTGAAATATTATAATACTGAAAAGTACAGATAGTGACTCCGATCTACACAGACTTTCAGAATGCCTAGGTGTGTGACTGGCTCCAATTCTTCACTTTCCTTGTTTGAAAATGTAGTGCAGCAGCTTCTGGCCATGGGTTGATGACACCTGCTATTCCACTTCTCTCAATCTGAAAACCTCAAACCTATGAAAGCAGCACAACACAGAGTAAATTACGGAATGTATACAATAGGTTATCTTCTTAAAGCCTTTCTATTTTTAATGACATATAGGAAACACCTGCTGTTATAGAATCATGTGGCAAGGGGCACCCCTAGGGCTACACCAATCAAGGGACAGAAATGGTCACACCCCACTGAGTCCTCGTCACTTAGCTTTGTGTAGAAGGATTACCATGGTGCTTATTTCAGAAACTCAGGAGAAGATTATTAAAAGAAAATAGCTTTACAATCAATGATTACCGCACAATTCTTGCACTCAATGAGATCTGGGCTTTACTCATGATGATTGGGTGTGGATAAAGGAATAGGATATAAGATGTAAAAAAAATAGTGAAGGTCTTGCCTCGTACACACGTACGGACTTTTCCCGGCGGACCTAAGTCCAGCGGACCAAGTCCAGCGGACAATCCGCTGGACTTTCCGGCTAGGTCCGCTGGACTTTCCGAGGGTGTGGACTTGCCCACACACGCACGGACTTGTCCAGCGGATAATCCGCCGGCCAAAAGTCCGCGGGACTTTTGAAAATGAACGGACTTGCCCACACACGGAGCAGTCCGTTCATTTCGAACGTAACTTCAGGTTACGTAGCTAGCGTAGGCAGTAAATGCCGCCGCGCTAGCTCCGTGACCTGGCATGGATTTAAAGGGAATCCCCACGCCGAAAAAACGGCGTGGGGGTTCCCCCCAAATCCATGTCAGACCCTCATCCGAGCACGCAGCCTGGCAGGCCAGGAAAGGGGTGGGGACGAACGAGCGCCCCCCCCCCTCCTGAGCCGTACCAGGCCGCGTGCCCTCAACATGGGGGGTGCCCTGGGGAAAGGGGGGCCGTGCGCCCCCCCACCCCAAAGCACCTTGTCCCCATGTTGATGAGGACAAGGGCCTCTTCCCGACAACCCTGGCCGTTGGTTGTCGGGGTCTGCGGGCGGGGGCTTATCGGAATCTGGGAACCCCCTTTAATAAGGGGGCCCCCAGATACCGGCCCCCCACCCTATGTGAATGAGTATGGGGTACGATGTACCCCTACCCATTCACCTAAGGTGTAAAATGTAAAGTAAAAAAAAAACACCCACACTTTTGAAAAAATAGTTTATTGCACTGCTCCGGGGGTCTTCTTCCGTCTTGGGGGTCTTCTCGCCGGACTCCCCCGCCATTTACCAAGCTCTTTTACCGAGCGAGGGGAGTCCGGCTACCTTCTTCGTCGTCGCCGCCGTCTGGGGGTCTCGATCCGCCTTCGGGGGTCTTCTTCCGTCTTGGGGGTCTTCTCGCCGGACTCCTCCCCTCTCTTCTGCTCTTTTACCTAGCTCTTTCACGAGGGGGGAGTCCGGCTACCTTCTTCGTCGTCGCCGCCGTCGTCTGGGGGTCTCGATCCGCCTTCGGGGGTCTTCCGGGGGTCTCTTCTGTTCTTGCGGCGGTCGTCGTCTTCCGCGCCGCCGGCGCCTTGTCCTTCTTCTTGTCCTTCTTGTTCTTCTTCTTCTTCCGATGTTGACCCGTCGCTGTCTCTGCCCGGAATGCCTGTGCCGATCTGCGCTCGGACTTATATAGGGACATGGGGGACAGGGTCACATGCACATGTCACATGGTGACCCCGCCCCCTTGTGTTGTCACAGTCCCGGAGGATGCTGGGACTGTGACATCGCAAGGGGGCGGGGTCACCATGTGACATGAACATGTGACCCTGTCCCCCATGTCCCTATATAAGTCCGAGCGCAGATCGGCACAGGCATTCCGGGCAGAGACAGCGACGGGTCAACATCGGAAGAAGAAGAAGAACAAGAAGGACAAGAAGAAGGACAAGGCGCCGGCGGCGCGGAAGACGACGACCGCCGCAAGAACAGAAGAGACCCCCGGAAGACCCCCGAAGGCGGATCGAGACCCCCAGACGACGGCGGCGACGACGAAGAAGGTAGCCGGACTCCTCCCCTCGTGAAAGAGCTAGGTAAAAGAGCAGAAGAGAGGGGAGGAGTCCGGCGAGAAGACCCCAAGACGGAAGAAGACCCCCGAAGGCGGATCGAGACCCCCAGACGGCGGCGACGACGAAGAAGGTAGCCGGACTCCCCTCGCTCGGTAAAAGAGCTTGGTAAATGGCGGGGGAGTCCGGCGAGAAGACCCCCAAGACGGAAGAAGACCCCCGGAGCAGTGCAATAAACTATTTTTTCAAAAGTGTGGGTGTTTTTTTTTTACTTTACATTTTACACCTTAGGTGAATGGGTAGGGGTACATCGTACCCCATACTCATTCACATAGGGTGGGGGGCCGGTATCTGGGGGCCCCCTTATTAAAGGGGGTTCCCAGATTCCGATAAGCCCCCGCCCGCAGACCCCGACAACCAACGGCCAGGGTTGTCGGGAAGAGGCCCTTGTCCTCATCAACATGGGGACAAGGTGCTTTGGGGTGGGGGGGCCGCACGGCCCCCCTTTCCCCAGGGCACCCCCCATGTTGAGGGCACGCGGCCTGGTACGGCTCAGGAGGGGGGGGGGGCGCTCGTTCGTCCCCACCCCTTTCCTGGCCTGCCAGGCTGCGTGCTCGGATGAGGGTCTGACATGGATTTGGGGGGAACCCTCACGCCGTTTTTTCGGCGTGGGGATTCCCTTTAAATCCATGCCAGGTCACGGAGCTAGCGCGGCGGCAGTAACTGCCTACGCTAGCTACGTAACCTGAAGTCACGTGCTAAATGAACGGACTTGCCGATGAGCGGCAAGTCCGTTCATTTCAAAAGTCCCGCGGACTTGCCCACTAACGGCGGGATTGTCCGCTGGACTTCCAAGTCCAGCGGATAATTTGAAAACAAAACCTGAAACTTTAGTCCGCCGTACTTTGGCGCCAAAAAGTCCGCCCACACACGAGGGGATTATCCGCTGGACTTCAGTCCAGAGGATAATCCCGCGGGATTGTCCCTTCGTGTGTACGCGGGATTATTCCCGAAACATGTCAGGCAATCGAAGGACTTTGTATTTTCATATCCATATGTAACATTTAGAATATTTTCATATATGTGTTTTGTTATGTTGTGTAAAAAATTGCATCACGATTGTTTTTAAACAATTTTGTTTGTATCCAATTTTTTCCCATTCCCCCTCCCCCCTTTTTTCTGTTTTTTTCAAATAAATGATTTAAAACAAAAATTTAAATATAATATACACTCTCTCTTTTGTTCGCCTGAAAAATCCCTGCAGGGGACTTTGTCCCTTGTAACATTTGTACATATATGTGTTTTGTTATGTTGTGTAAAAAATTGCATCACCTCGCAATTAAGTTTGGTCAATACACGCTTATGTATCATCAAAACGGATTCCAGGTCAGGTTGCAAGGTCCAAACATTGCTCAAATATGTAGCCTCATGGGTCTGGTGCGTTAGTTCATCGCTCTATAGCATGCCTTAATAGCGCCAAGCCGTGGAAGAAATTGTGTGCTCCTACTCCATAAGGTAGACCAGCTGTCTCCTGCGCCATCCAGTCCCCTCCCCTACGTGCGTCGATACAAGGGAAATGTCGTATCAATTTTGAAAGGATTAGATCCTCTGTGCTTGGGAGATTCATCTTCTCTATTCATCCTAGTGATCATTGTTGTTGGGAGAGGAAGCAACAAAGGCTACATTTTGGTGATGGGAATGATTCCAGTGGGGACGCTTGTTATGATGACAAGTGTCTCTTCACTTTGCAGAAATGTCCTCACTTCCTATTGTGTCTCTAAAACAGGAAGTGAGGGGAATCTCCCTAATGGGACACAAATAACCAAAAAGGAATCCAATCATTACCTATTCTATTTAAACATTTCTTTTGTAGACAGCAATAGTTTAAAATACCCAAATTACTTTGTGTTACCAGGCCTCATGGCCCGGCCAGTGAACATTGCACGGCTACTTGTTTATTTTATTTTTTTCTCCTCACGTTTTGTCACCCTTCACTTATGTGTGTGATTTTTTTTCTCACTAGCATGGAGGGTGTGAGTCCTTAGGCTTGCACTGATGTCTAGGGGGTGGATGCGTGGCTCTCAGGTTACTTTATTCCCCAACTCCGGGGGGTCTCCCTTTGGGAGACCCCCCTGACCTAGTACTCGGTGGTCGACTTCAGCTGGCCACGAGGAGAGGGACAGGCCTTTTGGCTAGGCAGACCATGTCCTGGTCAGGAGCCTTGCGCCCCAGGGGATCAGGGAGAGGTCCTACCCCTTCAGGGGGTGGACAAAGCACACCATTAAGTGTACTTTGTAATGTGTGTTCACATGCACGTTTCTTGACGTTATTTAAATTTTTTGTTTTCAGCACCACCGCGGATTCAATAATAAAAAAAAAGACTTTCTGCCAAGTAATTCCATGGAAAAAAAATCCATCAAATGTATTCTGGTTGCATCTATTTCTCACGAGTGCCAGCTCACTTAAAGCAATAGGCTGCACCACAATGAGAGCTTGTTTTGTATGCAGATATGCATTTTGTATGTAGCTATGCAATCTTCAGCTACAGGTGTGAGGGCAGGTTAGTTACATGATGATGAGTCGCAAAGTAAGCCACAGGTACATTGTTGTTATGTACCAGGCTGTACTGTTCATTGGCTGGGAAGGAAATTATATTGTTTTTGTCCCAGGATTCACCTTGCTGCAGACAAAATGCTCTCAAGGGACACCATGCATGACATATGTCATGAGCTTTGTGAAAACAATCTCATTTAATGTAACCTTCCTCAGTACGCCTCGTAAAAGCAATGGTGAACTGATGTCTCATCTCTCAACAAAGCAATAATTATGTTTCTGATCATGTTTCTTTGGTACATGTATATGAAAAATTGGAAGTCTGCAACATATTTCCTTTCTTTATGTGCATGGGTAATCTTAGAATTACATTTACAAACCATGACTTTATATTTTTTTAACTTTTTTTAATCATAGAAATTGCACATAAAAAAAAAAACGCATATTTACCAGTTTGAAATCTCTATCTCTAACTTACATTTGTTATATAATTATTTTGGGGGAGGGGGGGGGGTGCGGTTACCTATTTGATAGGTACCCAGCTCCCACTTCCGCTCTCGCCGCCTTGGTGACTCCTCCTCTAACCCTCCCTCCCTGCAATCTTCTGGAACATGTCACAGGTCCCAGAAGATTTCCTGGCCACTGAGAAGGCACAGCGCAACTTGAGCATGCGCAGTGCGCACCCGGCTGTGAAGCTGCCACAGCCAGGTGCCCACACTTGCAATGCTGGCACTGCAGAGAGGAGAGGAGTGAGGCTTTGAGCGGCCGCATCGCTGGATAGTGGGACAGGTGAGTGTCTGTTTATTAAAAGTCAGCAGCTAGACTTTTTTCAGCAAACAAGTGGAATACCGCTTTAATTATGTATTAAAAATAGGGCTGTTACTGATTAAAATATTGTTGTTCGATTAATCGATTTTTTTTAAATCGATGAATCGACTAATTTCGATTAATTATATCGCACATACAGATCCAACTACTTTTAGCTAATCTCCTTGCATTGCAACTCTGCATTAGTCAGTGGTAAATGTGGTATACACAATATACAATCACCCGACACTAGTTTGTTTCCACAATCCATGACTTAACTTCACAGTTCACACAAATACGTTTTAAATTCAAACTGTAGCACTGATGTAAGTAATTTTTTTTTCCACAGTAGCGCGACAATCCCTCCACCTCCTGTCTAACTAATCACTCTCACCTTATAGCATGGACCCCTGTGCAAACAGGTGGTCATGCAAGCGGGTATCAAAAGGGTTAACACAGACCATAAACTTCTCTCACGTCTCCTTAGATCTCAGCAAGGACGCCAGGTCATGGGTAGAAAGAAAAGATCTAAGTGTTCACCGCTTAAGTATAAGATTTAATTTTTGTGTTCAAACACAAACTACTCACATAAAGATGATAAAAACACAGCATGTAAAGCCAACAATCGTGTTAGTTCCGTAGGGCAGCAGCGGGTGACGTCATGTGTAGCTCCTCCCCCATTCGATTTACGTTCAATCGTAACTTCAACGTCACCGGACTCCTCTCCCCTTGCCTTTGTTAGCAGACGGAGGCACTTGGGGAAGGGGGGAAGGAGTCCGGTGACGTCGATGTCTGTGACGTCACCGGATCTCCGATGGAAGCTCCCTGGAAGCTGACGGAGAGGCGAGTACCGATCAAAAGAATTTTTGATCGATCAAAAAAATGTAAGATTAATCAAGGAATTATTCTTTAATTTCCACAGCCCTAATTAAAAATCATTGAATGTAACCTTATTTAGAATTTTTATTTATTGTTTTTAAATATACCGTCGATTACGACTACACATTTGATAATCAAAAAAGCTAAATACAGAAAATTGGTGTACAAGTTGTGCCATGCACCACTACATGCACAGATGAATTCAAAAGGAGACCATAAGACCCCTTTCACACTAAGGCACTTTTCAGGCAATTTCGAGTAGGTGATGTTTCTGGGTCCAATACTCCACCTTCCAGATGTTTTAGACCCGAGCGTTTCCCAGACAAAGCGTGCAGGAGTCTCAAAAATGACCCTTGCCCCCACAATAGAGACACAAGCCCAGGGTTCTGCGCCTAGCACGTTCTTTGGGTGTTAGCCTGGTCCGACCCAGCTACATAGGTTCCTCAGCAGGCAGAAGATGCTCCACGGGATGAAGGGAGGGGAGCTCAGACTGGCTAGAGCCCAGGGAGTGCTGGCGTCTTTTTTCTAGGGACTGAAAACTAACATGGATCTGGTTACACAAGGAAATTATATTGTCCAGACCGGGGGGGATGGCTCTTCCCGCTAATTCGTCTTTCACTTGGTCAGAGAGGCCATGTAAAAAGGTTGCAACTAAGGCCTCATTGTTCCAGCTCAATTCAGCTGTGAGGATACGAAACTGAAGAGCATAGGGACTCTGATGGGGACATCTAATGTAAAGGAGGGCTCTGATGGGGACATCTTATGTAAAGGGGACTCTGATGGGAACATCTAATGTAAAGAAAGTCTCTGATTGGGACAACAGACATAAAGGAGGGCTCTGATGGGGACATCTGATGTAAAGAGGGACTCTGATGGGGACATCTGATGTAAAGGGGGACTCTGATGGGGACATCTGATGTAAAGGAGAACACTCCTGGTGTCATCTGATGTAAAGGGGGACTCTGATGGGGACATCTGCTGTAAAGGGGGTCTCTGATGGGGACACCTGATGTAAAGAAAGACTCTGATTGGGACAACAGACGTAAAGGAGGACTCTGATGGGGACATCTGATGTAAAGGGGACTCTGATGGGAACATCTAATGTAAAGGGGGACTCTGATGGGGACATCTGATGTAAAGGGGGACTCTAATGAGGACATCTGATGTAAAGGAGGACACTCCTGGTGTCATCTGATGTAAAGGGGAGTCTGATGGGGACATCTGCCGTAAAGGAGGACTCTGATGGGGACACCTGATGTAAAGGAGGACTCTGATGGGGACATCTGAGGTAAAGAAAGACTCTAATGAGGACACCTGATTTATAGGGGGGTGCTGATGGGGACACCTGTTGTAAAGTGGGACGCTGATTGAGAAACCTGATGTAAAGGGTGCACCTGCTGTAAAGTGGGACACTGATTGGGACACCTGATGCATAGGGGGACTCTGATGAGGACACCTGATGTATAGGGGATGCTAATGGGGGCACCTGCTGTAAAGGGGGACTCTGATTGTGACACCTGATGTATAGGGGTACTCTGATGAGGACACTTAATGTATAGGGGGATGCTGATGGGGACACCTGTTGTAAAGTGGGACTCTGATTGAGAAACCTGATGTAAAGGGGGGCACCTGCTGTAAAGGGGGACTTGGATTGGGACATCTGCTGTAAAAGGGGGCTCTGATGAGGACACCTTATGTTAAGTGACTTTATATTCTTTTACATGAAATGTGGATGTGATTGGCCTACTGTGACGGGCACAGTGAGGCTGCATATGATGAGCACAGTGAGGCTGCAATTGATGAGCACAGTGAGGCTGAAATTGATGGGCACAGCGAGGCTGCATTTGATGGGCACAGTTTTATATAGCAGTAATGATACATAATCACCTAATAAATGGCTATTTACAGTCCTGCATTACTAACAGATACATTTTTTCCAGTTTATTTGTGCCCCCCCAAAAATTTTGAGCACCAGCCGCCACTGCTTGCTGTAGGGGCACTCAGCAGGAGGGAAGGGCCAAAAGCGCTGAAGAGGGACCCGAGAAGAGGAGGGTCTGAGCTACTCTGTGAAAAACCACTGCACAGAGCAGATAAGTATAATATGTTTGTTATTTTTAATTAAAAAAGAAAGTCTTTAATATCACTCTAAACACTTCAGCCCTGGAAGATTTGGCTGCTCAATGACCAGGCCATTTTTTGCGATTCGGCACTGCGTCGCTTTAACTGACAATTGCGCGGTCTGCGACGCTATACCCAAACAAATTTGACTTATTTTTTTCCCACAAATAGAGCTTTCTTTTGGTGGTATTTGATCATCTCTGCGGTTTTTATTTTTTGCGCTATAAACAAAAAAAGGGACAGTTTTGAAAAAAAAAAACTATATTTTGCACTTTTTGCTATAATAAATATCCCCATTTTTTTTTAAAAAAAAAGGAAATTTTTTTTCTCAGTTTAGGCCAATATATATTCTTCTACATATTTTTGGTAATACAAATTGCAATAAGCGTATATTAATTGGTTTGCGCAAAAGTTATAGCGTTAACACTAGGGGGCGATCAAGGGGTTAACTGTGCTCCCTGACTGTGTGTTCTAACTGTGGGGGGAGGGGACTGACTATAGGAGATGATAAATCGCGGTTTCTAGCTATTAGGAACTCACGATCTGCCTCCACAGGGAGCAGAGATCGGCGTCACTAGTTGCTAGGCAGAACGGGGAGATGCTGTTTATCTCGGCATCTCCCCGTTCAGCCTTCCCGTGAGACGATCGCGGGGGTCCCCGCGGCGATCGAGTCCGCGGGGACCGCGATCGGACTCACGGGAGTCCCGACCGGCGCGGGAGCTCGCCGCTCCCGGCGCGCTCCCGATTGCACGGACAGGCTAAAGGAGGGACTTATATATACGCCCTCCTGCCTGTACGTGCCATTCTGTCGACGTATATCGTCGTGCGCCGGTCGGCAAGTGGTTAAGCGCATTTTATGTTAAGACCAATGACACGCTATCACAGTTGATACAGACAGAATTAGCGGAGATAGGGGGCCTCAAAATATTGCTATAGGGCCCCCCGTTGCTCCCTCTGAAGATGTCAGCACGATGAAACACCTTGCACGTGATTGAGTATTCTTTGCAAAGTGAAGCTTTACCTCATTTACTAAGCTCTGGAGCAACTGCACTTTAGTAAATCAACCCCTTTGTGTTGGTTGTCTATAAGACTATTGAACTGTGGTTATATTATATATGCTCAATTGCCTGTGTAAAGCTGGATACACACTATACAACTTTTGTTGTTCGATTCCCTTTAGATTTACCTTCAACTATGTAGTGCAAAGGCCTGACTGATTGCATACAAATTGAAAATGTTTAGGTTTGACCTCACATTATATGGTTTTGGTAAATCTAAAGGAAACAATCAAAAGTAAATTGTATAGTATGTATGCAACTTTAGGTTTTGTATATATATATATATATATATATATATATATATATATATATATATATATATATATATATATGCTTTTTTATTGATAATCTAGTGCAGCTATAAACAATGGCGTCCCTAAAAAGGCAATGTCTTTTTGTTTGCATTCGTAGCGGATGTGCCACATCTTACTCAGGCCGCCGCTGGAGTAACACAGTCTCTATTGAGAGGGGGAGTATTCTCCTAGCCTGGACGCATGGGTAAGTGTGTGCACTGCAGTACACTGTAATAACTGAACTGCATTATCTCCATCTCTTCTCTCCCCCATCTGTCCCTCCCCTCTCCTGTTCTTTCAAGACCTTCACAACTTACTTTCACTTTCAGTTAGGCAGGTAATAGACTATGCAAATTTCTTTCCTGCATCCACAGAGTGCAGGAAAGAAACTTGCATGATTCCCCCATCAACACAGACAGTGGTGACAGGGGAGTATCCTTCCTGCCCAGCAATTGTATTCTCCCAACAAACAGTCATTATCACTAGTGGCTATAGCAACCACTAGTGATAATCATAAGAGTATCTGGCAGGCTGGTTGTTCCCAATTTGATCGATCAACTTGGTACATTCAGCCTGCTCATTAATGGTTCAAACCTCAGCCAGTTCCTGATGAACCAGCTAAGATTTAAACTGCCTATGGCTGGTCTTAGCACTTAGGCAGCCCCACTTTTTTAATTTAACTAGTAGGTTGCATTAAAAAAAAAGAAATGATCCAATTCTCCCATCTACACATTATAGGTGGATGGGGGAATCCTTGCAGTGTGGACCAGTGGTGGAACTACCAGGGTTGCTGTCCTGTCCTGGCTATTCACAGCGCTGGTCTCTGTCTCCATGGCAGCGGCGGTACATTGGAACCCGGTGCTGGTTACTCTATGGGGCTAATGTACAGGAGAGTCAGCACAATTTGTTGTTAGAGATTAGCTGGGCATGTTCAAAATCCCACATGCCCGAGCCTGCCAGGAAGCCCACACTGCACAGCGCTAAGCACAGGCAGTGAGACATTTCCTGGTCCGCAGTTGCACAGATCAGGAATGTCTCACTGCCTGTGATTAGCCTTGTGCAGTGTCGGCTTCCTGGTGGGATCGTGCATGTGGGATTTCAAACACACCCGAGCCCATCTCTAATGGTTGTAGAGTAGACAGTTGACCTCCCTGCAGGTTGCTTAGCAGCAGTGCAGCCTTCTCTGACATGCTGATCGTGATGCAATCCAGGTGATGCTCCTAGTCAAATCCTAGTGTTAAATATCATAGTGATTTTATTGATCAAAGCCCACACCTCACAGGCAAAGAGCCCACATGGCTGCTGAACATACGGTGGATGTGGTTGTACTGTTGATGCTAATAAATACTGTGTTTATTAGATCTGACTGGGAGCATCACCTGGATCAGCATGTCAACAGAGAAGGTTATACAGCATTACTGCTGCTAGGTGGCCAGCTGGGGGCTTGGCTCTCTACAACCAATAGTGCCAGCCTTCCCCTGCATGCACCCATAATGTCACCAGCCCTAGGTTCTAATAGACTGCTGCCACTGCCAAGGAGACAGATGCCAGACCAGCACTGTCAATAGCAGGGGCAGGACAGCAAGAGGAGGCTGGGGAACACCACAGTGGCAGAACACCAAGGCCCGGTGGCAAGACAACCTTTGCAACCCTGATAGTTCTCCCACTGCTTTGGACCCTTATATTTTCTTGGTATGCTGGTGACATATATCTCTTGTTTTCTGCCACCCTGGGGATCATAGTAAAATTGCATTTTATAGTTGCCCCCCTACTTTTGTCCCTGTCCCCCCATGTGCCCCCCCTAAATATGAAAGCTGGAGATGCCACTGGCTATAAATGTATAACTAATATATGGCCCCAGGGCTTTTTTTTCTCAGAAAATAGGTGCAGGAACTCAATCACAACCCCCTCCCTCCAGTGGTGAGTTACGGGCAGAGTTCCGGGGTGCGTTTGGTACATAGTACAGTACTGAGTTTAGGGGTTTGCTATGTACAGAGTTCCGGGGTGCACTTGGTACATAGTACAAAGTTTAGACATGCACTACATGCAGAGTTCCGGGGTGCACTTAGTACAGAGTTTAGGGGTTCGCTATGTGCAGAGTTTCGGGGTGCACTACATGCAGAGTTCAGGGGTGTGCTATGTACAGATTTTATGCTTCATCCACAGCTGCTTACCTCTGCATCCCCCATCCATCTCACTTTCACCCCTCTTCAGCTCTGACCTCTGCATGCAAATCCCCCCTCACTTCACCCATATTCAACCCCCCCCCCCCTAAAAGGTCCACCATTGTCCACATAACTTACTTTTGTTGCTGTATTAGGCTGAAGCACCCAGCAGGCACCAGTACCTCCCTGCACACTGTAGGTGACTCTTCCTCTCTCACTTGCAGGGAGATCATCTAGTGGGGGTGTTAGCATAGGCAATGCACCCCAGGCACCTGCATCTCCCTTGTTACCATTCTGCACTCAGTGGGAGCTGCTCAGGAGATTAGATCTGTGGGAGCCGTTGGGAGACAAACCATCACTGGTAAACACAGATGCCGGACTTCTGTGTTTACAAGCGATAGTAGTGAGCAGAGGGCCTAAGCCAGAGATGGTGGAACTGAGTTCCACCAAGTTCCAGCTGAAAAAAAGCCCTGTATGGCTCAATGATTTGAGGTTATGCAGCTGGTACAGAGCATACGCTGGTCATAGATATCAGACATCTGTTACCCATGATTCTGGGGTATACCTTTATGCTGGGATGTAGCAGTACACACTATTAGTAAACCATGGTACAGGAGCAGAGGGTGGCAGAGCAGAATCACTTTCCCTCTAGTACAGTTGCTGTTGTGAATTATATAACTAATTCTGCTTAACTAGATTAAGAACCCTTGTGTATGACCTACAATCCAAGGTCCAGTATTGACTTCAGATAACAATTCATGGCTTACAAAAGTATAAACTATTATATTGATGTCAATGTATTCTTTGTATCTAACAAAAGATTCAGTTTATATTCCAACTCTACATCATATTACATTTTAGTATATATACTGTAGGTTAACATAATGTTGAAAGTAAGGCTCGGCTCTATTTCCTCGCTTAACATCTGATAATGAGTCTGAACTAAAATTCACAGTAAAGAGGAAGTAAACCCTCTTTTACAACTTGAGCTTACAGGTAAGCCTATATTAAGGCTTACCTGTAGCTAACAAGGATATCTCCTAAACCTGCACGGTTTAGGAGATATACCTGTATTTGCATGTGCCGATGTCATGCGGCACATGCGCACTTGCGACAACTGAAGCAACGGCGCTATATGCCGATGCTTCAGTTGTACTATGCCGCTCTCGTGCGCATGCGCGTGACGGCATCGCGGCTCTGGCAAATCACAGCGCCGGAGCCGCGATACCCGGAAGTCACTCCGGGAGAACATTTCGGCGGTCAGAGGGGGAGAAGAGGACCGATGCGGGGGCTTCGATCTGAGGTAAGTGATACATATTTAGCTAGTATGCTATGCATACTAGCTAATTATGCCTTTGTCTTTGTCTTGCAGGTTTTTTTTTTTTCTGTTTTTTTTTTTATTTTTTTTTTTTTTTTTTTTTTTTTCTTTGTTTTTTTTTTTTTTTTCTGTTTTTTTTAAGAGGGTTTACTTCCTCTTTAAACTTTCCTGTTTCTCCAGTTCTGCCAGTGACTGCTGTTGCAGGACCAGTAAGACTGAGTGCCGTGAAATTTTGTATCTTGTGTTGGGTGCGTAGTGAATTACCTCTCCTAGTATACAGTTCCCTAGTTATAGATTAATTAAAGCGGAGTTCCACTTAAAAATGGAACTTCCGCTTGTATTTTTTTTGGGGGGGGAGTGGGAGCTTCATTAGGAGGGGGACTTCCTGTCCCACTTCCTCCTTCCGCCCATTAACCGCCTAGGCGACTCCTCCCTCTAGGCGATCTCCTGGGACACGTGACAGGTCCCAGGAGATCGCCTATCCACTCCGGGAGCGCAGCGCGGCTCGCGCATGCGCCGTATGTGCCCGGCCGTGAAGAGGAAAGCTGTCACGGCCGGGTGCCCTTAGTGGAAATGGCAGCGCCGGCGAAGAGGAGGGGGAGAGGAGTGACACCCCGTTCGGCCGCATCGCTGGACCGTGGAACAGGTAAGTGTCATTTTTTTTAAAAGTCAGCAACTACACTTTTTGTAGCTGCTGACTTTTAAAATGCCTGGAGCTCCCCTTTAAGGTGGCTTTACATTTAGTCTATTTGCTGTGCTTCAAGTCGACACAAAAGGACTTCAGTAGCACTGTGTTGTTCTGAAAATAACAAATGTTACTGTGTCCTGTGTAAGTGCCAGCTCTGGGTGCAAGGTCTTCTTCTGAGCCTCTAGTGGTGCAGATGTTGGCTTGCTGATACCCAATACGCAAAGTACAGAGGATCCAAGGGTGACACCTGACTAGCAAACAACCACAACCCTGAAGTGTACTCAGGAAGGCAGAGGGTTGTGGCTGATGGAAATGTGGTCAGACAGATAAAGGGTCGAGGCAGATGCCAGACAGAAAGCAGGATTCAAGTATGAGGGGCGTTCAAGTCAAACCAGGACTTTTTATATAATAAATGAATACAATTCAACGATCGGAAACTTCCTTTTTTTTTTCGACATACTCTCTTGCTACATTTATACACTTATCCAAGCGTTTACCTAATGCCTGGAAAGCTTTGGCAAAGAAAGATTTGTCAGTGCGCTTGAACAATCCTAGGACAGCCTGCTTCACTTCTTCATCAGTGCACCACAGAAAGAATTGTCTCTGCAATTTCACGACAGGTTATGCATCGATTATCCAGGATCAGCTTTCCATGCGCTGAATGTTCACAAGAATGATTGCAAGCTTGCTCCTCATATTACCACACCATGTGGAAACTCTGGGGTCTTTCTGTATAAAGAGCTCTACTCTGGAGATGATCTTTCTCCCATGAGCGGGCAAGCAGGGCTGGACTGGCCTACCGGGATACCGGGATCTTTGCGGGCACAGAGCTCCCCTCTCTCCTGCTCCTGTGATCACGGAGCTGGCCGGGTCTGTGTTCGGCAGCCGCGCTGTGATGCGGTCCCGCCCCCCTAGACCAGCTCGTGTGATAGTGTGATAGAATCAGTGTTCCACCTATCACACGAGCCGGTCTAGGGGGGCGGGACCGCGCCACAGCGCTGCCGCCGAACACAGACTGCGGGACCGTGATCCACAGAAGATCCCTGCGAGTACAGCCCTAACTGTGTGCCTGGATAGGGGGATCAGCAGGGGGGCCGCATATAGAGGAGATTAGCTTTCTATATTCCTCCATGCAGCCGCTGAATGCTTGGAGGAGGGAGAGGAGGAGAATCAAGCATTCAGCGGCTGCATGGAGGAATATAGAAAGCTAATTTCCTCTATATGCCGCCCCCCTGCTTCTCCTCCTATCCAACATCTTTTACTGCCCCCCCAGTTCTCCTTGTGCCCCCCCAGTGCTCTCCTCCCCCACCACACTCTCCAGCCCCCCCCCACAGTTCTCTCAACCCCTGTTCTTTCTGCCCCCCCCCCTTCTCCCCAGCTCTCCCCATCCTTCTATAGCTTCCACCCCAGTGCTCTCCACCCCCCACAGTGCTGTCCAGCCCCCACAGTGCTCCCCACCCCTGTTCTTTCTGCCCCCCGTGCTCTCCAGCTCTCCCCATCAGTCTCCAGCCCCCACCCCAGTGCTCTCCACCCCCCCCCACAGTGCTCTCCAGCTCTCCAACCCCCCCCCGTGCTCTCCATCCCTGTTCTTTTTGGCTCCCCCTCCAGTGCTCTCTCAAGCTCCCCCCCAGCTCTCTCCACTCCCCCCTGCATTTCCCCCCTCCCAATTGCTCTCCAACACCACCAGTGATCTCCAGTCCCCCGTGCTTTCCACCCCTGTACTTTCTGGCCCCCACTGGTGCTCTCATGCCCCACCCATTATCCTCCACTCCCCCCTGCTCTTTGTACCCCCCAGTGCTCGCCAGCTCTGTTTTTCTCCCCCCCCCCCCAGTGCTCTCAAGCTCCCGTCCAGTGCTCTTCGCCACCCCACACTCTTACCCCCCCCCCAGTGCTCTTAGCCTCCCGTGCTCTCCACCCCTGTTCTTTTTGGCCCCCCCCTCTGCACTCCCCACCCCTTTGATCTCCACTCCCCCTGCTCTTTGCCCCCACCCATGTGCTCTCCAACCCCGCCAGTACTCTCTGCTCCCCCTTCTCTCCAGCTCCCACCCAGTGCTCTCCACTTCCCCAGGACCAGAGGACAGGCTGGCTAGGGCCAGAAAATGAGGACGACTGAAGGTGCAGGTGGCCAGGGACCACTCCATCTCACAGCAAACAGATCCTCTGGAAGGAGCACTGTCCCCATCCAAAACGTGAACAGACCCTGCCTGCTGCTGGCCATCATGGATATCCTGCTGGCATGCAAGGTACTGTACCGAGCATCAACAACACACCTTCCCACAGACAGGGACATGGGGCACAGGAGGGGCTGCAATGATGGGCACAGTAAGGCCGCAACGGTGGGCACAGTGAGGCCGCAATGGTGGGCACAGTGAGGCCGCAATGGTGGGCACAGTGAGGCCGCAATGATGGGCACAGTGAGGCTGCAATGGTGGGCACAGTAAAGCTGCATTTGATGGGCACAGTGAGGCTTCATTTGATGGGCACAGTGAGGCTTCATTTGATGGGCACTGGTGAGGCTTCATTTGATGGGCACTGGTGAGGCTGCATTTGATGGGCACTGGTGAGGCTGCATTTGATGGGCACTGGTGAGGCTGCATTTGATGGGCACTGGCGAGGCTGCATTTGATGGGCACTGGTGAGGCTGCATTGAGCTCTTGTATCATGTCTGCAGTCTCTGACCATCTCCTGTATCATGTCTGCAGTCTCTGAGGGAGTCTGGAGAGGAGTCAAGAGTGGGAGTGCCGCCAGGATGGGGGTCATGGGAGAAGTCAGACATGTGTGGACTGTGGAGAGGAGACTATAGGAAAACCAGAGCCACCAAGCTGGAGCCAACTGACTGAGCCCTGCTTGGTGCACCTGAGAGGAGGTCAGTGACAGCATCGCCAGGCCAGTCTGAGGGGGGGGGGTCACTGATGTAAGGGGGGAGTGAATACGATAATGTAAGGGGGCACTGATATAAAGGGTTTCCTTCTTATATCAGTAACCCACCCCCCCTTACCTTAGTGTATTCTTTCTGCGGAAGGTGGCCCCCCCCTGCGTTCTGAGTTCCTGGGGTTCCCCTTGATGATTGACCACTTTTACCTGGAATTTGCCTATATATATATCCCTATGTGATTTCATATCTGTCTTATCTGTATATAATACACTCTTCAAATGTGCTTTAAAATGTATGGTTTTCCCTTTCATGAACAAGAAAATAATGACGTTATGCTGTTGCGCTGGTATAATAATGCTGCAGGGCTGGTATGAAATTTTCCAGGGCTGAATTTTATTCCCAGTCTGGCCCTGCGGGCAAGACTATACCTCACTGGATATTCCACCAGTACATCTCTGTATGCTGTGTGGTCTAGTTACAAGATGCATGAAAAGTTTTTAAAGTGAAATCTCCAAAAAATAATCCACTTTTGTAATCATGTACATTTAAGAGGTCCTGAAGAAGCAGTGGACAATGTTTTGCTGGTATCAGTATGCAAGCCATCATAATTTAACATAGTTTTTTTTAAAAATATATTTTATTGTTAAAATAAAGGTTTTGTACATATTTTTTCCTTACATAAGTGTACTTGCGTGATCACTGGAGGGGTATTTAAAATTCTACTACCTACCTTTTGTTGCAATATATTTACTATAAGGATGATATCCTCCACTGGCACATCTTTCAAGTTGATCAGCTCTCCTATATATATATATATATATATATATATATATATATATATATATATATATATATATATACAACCCCCACAAAGCACACCCCGTGCAACAATCTGAAATTGCGACTACACATAAGCAGGTCCCTGCTGTATGTATTACAATAATAAACTGAACCGCAATGGGGGGGGGGAACGGGCCAAATTTACAGTGCCTGAACATTGGAGCTCAGTCCTTGAGGGAACACAATATTCTTCACCGGCACAAGATCTGTAGAGGTGGTGCACATATAGGTTTAAACAAGATATTTGTAATCCACAAAGGAAGAAACAATGTTCTGCAGACTGGAGTAATAGCCTTGGAAGTCTAATAGGCATAAGGTGTAAAGCAACAGCATAAGATGAGCTTTCGCTCGCTCACCACTCCGGATACCGTCCTTGGTTCTGGGACCTCCACTGGCTGCGTCGGCCTCGTTCGCCACAACCCCTGCGTTCCGGTCCCCGTTCCGACCGACTGCCGCCAGACGAAAGTCTCCATGCCACTCAGGCTGGCAGTAAGGTGCGAGGCTCTCCCTCAGTCTGCTGCAAGGCCCAGGCTTCAGGCCCTCAGCAGTGCCGGTCCGCACAGGTGTCTCCTCTCTCTCTCGTCCCCGCGTCAGAAGAGGAAGAGGCGGGCCTTCTCTCCCCCTTACATCACCTCTCCCATCAGCCTCTGGGGCGAGAACATCCAACCTCCCGGGAGCCAGGGGGGTTATGGGAATGGTAGTCTTATCCCCTGCTTCTGCTGGCTGAAACCGTCTTTTCCCTAAAAGGGGAACACCTCCGCTACACACTCCCCCGCACTTTGAATCTTTGGTCCCCAAAGACATTGTTCAATCTACAAACCCTTTTTGCCTCAATGCGTTCACATAAGATCGACAGAGGAGCCTCCCACCAATTATCATAGGGTGGGGAGCTGTCCTGTCTACAGGTCGCTTCAGTGAGGGCGACCTGTCTAACTGTGCCAGAGAGTGAGCTGGGGTTGTCCCCCACTAAATGAACAGTGGGTGGGTCAGAGCATTCCGCACTTCTCCTAGCCGTCATAACAGAGTCCTCTGAGCTTTTTACCCGGTAGTTCAATAACTGCTGCTGCGGCTGGATCAGTGCCCCATATTGTGTACCACCGTCCCACTTCTGTCGGGTCCATGCCAGTACCTTCTGGCGGGTTTTCCCGCTGTCTCAGAATCCCGGATGACGAGTCCCCACGTGTAGCGATACCCCAACTAAGAGGGCCGCAAGTTTTATTTGGGTCCCTGAGTACAGCTCCACCAACCCCCGGCAATTTGCTCTACCCGCTCTGGCACAGTTAATACACATATATCTCAGCACACATGAAATTACTTATGCTCTAAGTATGATGGATTCAAACTCACAGACAATCTTCTAGCTGAAATAACTGTCTTTACTTCTGGTAGTTTAAAAGTGGTAACATGCATCAAACATTTGGCTTACAACACATAAGCAGGTCCCTGCAGTATGTATTACAATAATATAACTGAACCGCAATGGGGGGGGGGGGGACGGAACGCCATGTGTAACGACCGTGTACTAAGCACCCCTGAGGTGCAACAATCTAATTGCGACTACCTAACGGACCAGGCCTGATCCCTAACAATGGAGCTCAGTCCTTGAGGGAACACAATATTCTTCACCGGCACAAGATCTGTAGAGGTGGTGCACATATAGGTTTAAACAAGATATTTGTAATCCACAAAGGAAGAAACAATGTTCTGCAGACTGGAGTAATAGCCTTGGAAGTCTAATAGGCATAAGGTGTAAAGCAACATTTCGTTCGCCACAACCCCTGCGTTCCGGTCCCCGTTCCGACCGACTGCCGTCAGACAAAAGTCTCCGTGCCACTCAGGCTGGCAGTAAGGTGCGAGGCTCTCCCTCAGTCTGCTGCAAGGCCCAGGCTTCAGGCCCTCAGCAGTGCCGGTCCGCATAGGTGTCTCCTCTCTCGTCCCCGCGTCAGAAGAGGAAGAGGCGGGCCTTTTCTCCCCCTTACATCACCTCTCCCATCAGCCTCTGGGGCGAGAACATCCAACCTCCCGGGAGCCAGGGGGGTTATGGGAATGGTAGTCTTATCCCCTGCTTCTGCTGGCTGAAACCGTCTTTTCCCTAAAAAGGGGAACACCCCCCCCATAACCAACAAACACACAAAGAAAACCTTTAGTTACTACTGCGTGTAGTACAGCGACGCTAGCTTTCCTTTTTATACCTGTAAAATTAAAATTATCGGTTTAACTTGAATGCCCCTCGTACATGCCAAGGTTGCATATTTAGGAATCAATCCAAACACTGTCTAGTCAGGTAGATACAAAAAATATATTTTGCTCAGGCACTGAGTAGGAGTATTTAGTTTGTTATATAGGTGGTTAATGAGGGTCAGGTGTGCAGTCTACATTGTGGCAGTCTTGTAGTTTGATAAACTGTCCATAAATGGCGATAAAGAGTAAGGAACTCAAAATCTTCTACAGACTATAGCCACAGAAGCTCTGCAACCCAAGCTCAGCCACAAGGAATGATTGATACATACCGTAATAATACAGAAGAATGGGGTAGCCTCTGGGTAGGTCTACTTTCAATTTACATATTGCTGCATATGATGTTATATCAAAGTTAGAATACATCAAAGCTTATCTGTGGCATTATGTTTCCACCCTGAATATGTATATTCATGCAACTAAGACCTCTGTTTTATAGCAAATTAGGAACAGGTTTAACGGGTCCTGTTTTAAGCACCGGGTGGTGCAGGGTTTTGTATTTATAACTGTAAACGTAGTAAATTACTCCTATTGTTGTGCACCACGGCTCATTATACATGGATGGAGTAGTTTACCATTTTCTCTTTAAGCTGTTACAGGAATTACCAGATCAAAAGGAGAGCATATAGCCTTTTCTTATTAACACTTGGTACTACAGTATGTGTAACAGTGGACCAACTTATAGTAACCAATCACAATACACCTTTCAATAATTTATTGCAAACTGAAACATGATTGGCTGTTACAGGTTACTAAAATTTGCACAACATCTTACTGAAAAAAATGTGGAATTGAAGTGGCCCTGACTTTGCCTGATAGACCTTAAACTGACCATACACTATACAATTTTATTGTACAATGTCATTTAGATCTACAAACAACCAGGCCTGGACTGGCCATAGGGCAGACCGGGCATTTGCCCGGTGGGCCGGGGCCGCCCACTCTGTGATATGTTGATGATCAGGCCGCACAGCGGGAGATAAGTGGCAAACGCGTCCTGGACAGGGACGCACACAGGCTGCGGCCGCCGCTCGCCTACCGCCAAGCGGCCATGCCTGCTTCTTCTCCGGCGGAACTAGCAGCTGCATTTTAGACTGAGCAGCCAACTTTTCCAAGGACCCAGGGAGGGGGGGTGTCGGTAGACCTTTTTTGGGGTGGTTGGTGTTGGTCCTCCACCTGTAATGTGCAGGGACACTGTGATATAAAGGGGATTGCACTGTAAAGGGGCACTACAATGACTACAGTGCCCCTTTACAGTGCAGTCCCCTTTATACAGTATTACAGTGTCCCAGTCCTATTGTGGCCATTAAATGCTAGTACTGTCTATTTCCTATGGTGCCCACACTGCCCATTGACACTGACCTGCTCTCTCTCTCTGGTGGTGCTGGACAGGATGGTGCTCTCTCTCTGGTGGGGCTGGACAGCATGCCGCTCTCTCTCTGGTGGTGCTGGACAGCGCGGCGCTCTCTTTCTGGTGGTGTGGTACAGCGTGGCTCTCTCTCTCTGGTGGTGTGGGTACAGGGTGGCTCTCTCTCTAGTGGTGCGGGTACAGCGTGGCTCTCTCTGGTGGTGTGGGTACAGTGTGGCTCTCTCTGGTGGTGCGGGTTCAGCATGGCTCTCGCTCTCTGGTGGTGCTGTACAGCATGGCTCACACTCTCTGGTGGTGCGGGTACAGTGTGGCTCTATATGGTGGTGCGGGTACAGTGTGGCTTTCTTTGGTGTTGCGGGTACAGCATGGCTCTCGCTCTCTGGTAGTGTGGGTACAACATGACTCTTGTGGCTCTTTCTGGTGGCTCTCTCAACATTTTTTTTTTTTTTTTTAGAATTGTGGCAGCCAGGGCACTAATTTATGCCCACATTTTCAATGGCTGACGGTAGTTGTAGTTCATCATTCATTCACAGAAGAATGTGAATGAATAACGTAGTCCTGCACAGTGGCGCTCTTTTAAAATTCTTAAAACAGGTGCAAGGAGAAGATCCCTGACCCTCTGTCACAGCGAGGGATGGGGAGGGGGGGGGGGTGCAGGCAGGTGCTTCTTGGTAACGTGTTACTCATTACAACCTAAATACAGGTGAAACATGTAATATATTGCCAGAGGTAAACTTATACTTTGAAGCAGGGACCAGCCAAATCTCCATCCATGTATGGGCAGGGTGGTAGTACAGAAGTCAATCTACTAATTTACTTTATTTTTTTACTGTATTCCTCCCCCTGTGCATATGTAATTTGAAAATTTGGGTTAGGTAGTCTCACTTCTAGTGCTGCACACTATTTTTGGGAGTTGGAAAAATGTGATACTTTTGCAATTCCTAAAGATCACTCCTCAATTATCATATCTCTATATATTTTGCACAATAACTGTGTGCAACTTGTCCTACCTGTACAAACACTGTAATGATAATTGACCAGTTGCCTTTCATTTCTTTGACTTCTTCAGTGATGAAAAACAGTTAATCTTTTGCTGATGACTATATTACCGTACTTTACACACTGCTTAACACTGCCTGATTAGGGTATTAAGATGACTGTACTTTGGCGGCCATGAAATCATTAAAGAGGAAGTAAACCCTAATGGGTTTACTTCGTCTTTGTTTCCCTGCAAAGGTAAAGCATAATGGACTACTGTGCATCGCATAGTAGTCCATTATGTGTCACTTACCTGACACAGGAGCCAGCGATGTCACCGCTGTCCCCTTGTGTACGGAGACTCCATCTTCTTGGTGGGTCTCGCGGCTCCGGCGCTGTCGTTCGACGGCGCCGCGTTGATGTCACTCTCGCACATGCGCACGGGAGCCGCCACTCGCGCACTCAGTGTGCCTGCCCCACAGCGGTGCCTGTCTTTTGGCAAATCTGTCGGTGCCTGTCTTTTGGCAAATCGGTCGGTGCCTGTCTTTTGGCAAATCGGTCGGTGCCTGTCTTTTGGCAAATATCTCCTAAATCCTGTGAGTCTCACTAATGTACCAGTAAATTTAGAGTGCAAAATGTCCAATCGAAGGTACACTAGTGAAGAGGCCTACACGTTTCTGAGCCTGAAAGATGAGAGTAAAGAGGAAGTCAATGAAAAGATAATTTTTTTATGCAAATGTAACTCAATTAGAATATGGAAATGCACATACCTTAAAAGTTTTGTCTAGATTAATAAATATTATACATTATTTTTTTATATGTAAAAGGTGTGTTTTAGGAACTAATGAAAATTAAGTAAGGTACTTAAAATATGAAAGTAAATGCATTAACATTTATTTTTATGTTGAAAATTATTACATTTTTATGTTAAAATTACAAACCAACGGAATCATTTTTATCAGTGTGAAATATTGCCTAGACTCTAGAGTGTTTATTGGGTGGTTTGCACCTGCTGCATATTCCCAAGGAATATTTCCAGAAACGTTGTCAAACTTGTGAATGAGCTGTTTTTTTACCTCCTGCCCCCAACCTTATAGTGGATATAGGCTCCCCCCCCCTAAAATAAAAAAGAGGCTATACTTACCTTCTCTGTGCAATTGTATTTTACCTCCTCCTTCTAGTGTCCCCTACCTGTGCTCTCCGCTCCACCTTTTTTAACCACTTCAGCCCCGGACCATTTGGCAGCCAAAGGACCAGAAAGGTCTTTTTTCAATTGGCTCTGCTTAACCACTTCAGCCCCGGACCATTTGGCAGCCAAAGGACCAGAGGTCTTTTTTCAATTTCGCACTGCACTACTTTAACTGGTAATTGCGCGGTCATGCAATTTTGTAACCAAACGAAATTTGCGTCCTTTTCTTCCCACAAATAGAGCTTTCTTTTGATGGTATTTGATTGCCTCTGTGATTTTTATTTTTTGCGATATAAACGGAAAAAGAGCGAAAATTTTGAAAAAAAAAGAGATTTTCTACTTTTTGTTATAAAAAAAATCTAATAAACTCAATTTTAGTCAAACATTTGGGCCAAAATGTATTCAGCCACATGTCTTTAGTAAAAAAAAATGCCAATAAGCGTATATTTATTGGTTTGCGCAAAAGTTATAGCGTCTACAAACTAGAGTACATTTTCTGGAATTTACACCGCTTTTAATTTATGACTGCCTATTTCATTTCTTGAGGTGCTAAAATGGCAGAGAAGTACAAAACCCCCCCAAATGACCCCATTTTGGAAAGTAGACACCCCAAGCTATTTGCTGAGAGGCATGTTGAGCCCATTGAATATTTTTTTTTTTTAGTCCCAAGTGATTGAATAAAGACAAAAATAAAAAAGATTTTTTTTTTTTTTCAAAAAGTTGTCACTAAATGATATATTGCTCACACATGCCATAGTTATATGTGGAATTGCACCCCAAAATACATTTTGCTGCTTCTCCTGAGTATGGGGATACCACATGTGTGGGACTTTTTGGGAGCCTAGCCGCGTACGGGGCCCCGAAACCCAAGCACCGCCTTCAGGATTTCTAAGGGTGCAAATTTTTGATTTCACTCCTCACTACCTATCACCGTTTCGAAGGCCATAAAATGCCAAAATAGCACAAATCCCCCCCAAATGACCCCATTTTGGAAAGTAGACACCCCAAGCTATTTGTTGAGAGGCATGGTGAGTATTTTACAGCTCTCATTTGTTTTTGAAAATGAAGAAAGTAAAGAAAAAAAAAAAAAATTTTTTTCTTTTTTCAATTTTCAAAACTTTGTGACAAAAAGCGAGATCTGCAAAATACTCACAATACCTCTCAGCAAATAGCTTGGGGTGTCTACTTTCCAAAATGGGGTCATTTTGGGGGGTTTTATGCCATCTGGGCATTCCATGGCCTCCGAAACTGTGATTGGCAGTGAGAAGTGAAATAAAAAAATTACACCCTTAGAAAGCCTGAAGGCGGTGATTGGTTTTTGGGGTTCCGTACGCAGCTAGGCTCCCAAAAAGTCCCACACATGTGGTATCCCCGTACTCAGGAGAAGCAACAGAATGTATTTTGGGGTGTATTTCCACATATGCCCATGACATGTTTGAGCAATATATCATTTAGTGACAACTTTTTGTAAAAAAAAAAATATATATATTTTTTTTTTTTTCATTATTCAATCTCTTGGGACAAAAAAAAAAAAATATTTAATGGGCTCAACATTGCTCTCATCAAATAGCTTGGGGTGTCTACTTTCCAAAATGGGGTCATTTGGGGGGGGTTTGAACTGTCCTGGCATTTTATGCACAACATTTAGAAGCCTATGTCACACGTCACCCACTCTTCTAACCACTTGTAGACAAAGCCCTTTCTGACACTTTTTGTTTACATGAAAACATATTTTTTTTTTGCAAGAAAATTACGTTGAACCCCCAAACACTATATATATTGTTAAAGCAAAGGCCCTACAGATTAAAATGGTGGGTGTTGCATTTTTTTTTTTTCCACACAGTATTTGCGCAGCGATTTTTCAAACGCATTTTTTGTGGAAAAAAATACACTTTTTTTTATTTTAATGCACTAAAACACACTATATTGCTCAAATTTTTGATGAAATAAAAAATATGATCTTAGGCCGAGTACATGGATACCAAACACGACATGCTTTAAAATTGCGCACAAACACGCAGTGGCGACAAACTACATACATTTTTAAAAGCCTTTAAAAGCCTTTACATGATACCACATTAGATTCACGGAGGAGGTCTACTGCTAAAATTACTGCCCTCGATCTGACCTTCGCGGTGATACCTCACATGCATGGTGCAATTGCTGTTTACATATGACGCCAGACCAACGCTTGTGTACGCCTTTGCGCAAGAGAAGGGGGGGCAGGGGTGCTTTTTTTTTTTTGTTTTTTGTTTTTTTTTTTATTTATTTAGCTTTTTTATTTTATTTTTAAACTGTTCCTTCCATTTTTTTTTTCTTTGTTATGATTTTTATTGTTATCTCAGGGAATGTAAATATCCCCTATGATAGCAATAGGCAGTGACAGGTACTCTTTTTTTGAAAAAATTGGGGTCTATTAGACCCTAGATCTTTCCTCTGCCCTCAAAGCATCTGACCACACCAAGATTGGTGTGATAAAATGCTTTCCCAATTTCCCAATGGCGCGGTTTATATCCGGGAGGGGGGACATTCCCTCCCACTGCTTGTAAAAGCAGTCTAGAGGCTAATTACCCGCTAGAATTGCTTTTACATGAAAGCCGATCACTGGCTGAAAAGATTGATACCAAGATGATACCTAAACCTGCAGGCATCATTCTGGTATAACCATTCAAAGTCCAGCAACATACTGGACATATATTGTAATCTTTTTTTTTTTCATGCAGCCTCTTGGCTGAACGAAAAAAAAGAGATTGATTGGTGGGTATGCCCACCATTAGAATACCTCCCTTCATCCACCCACTTCTAATGATGGGCATACATGCACCATTTATATATGCCGATGCATGGGGGCATCCTCCCGCAAAAGTTATGCCGTGTACACACGGTCGGAATTTCGACCGTATGTACGTGGCATTAGGAGCCAATCGCTCCCCCCCCCCTGCTGCCCCCATGCTTCGGCATATATGCTCTTTTTTTTAACTGTGGTGGTGAAATCACCTCCTACAGCGTTGGAGTCGCGGCTTTATGTATCGTGGGAGCAAACGCTGTTGCTGTCAAGATAAATAAATCCGCGTTGCAACTGAATGGCGCACCTGAAAACAAAAAAATGCTCAACACTAAAACACACAGTAAACAAAATTACATACCTGAAAAGCAAGCATGATAAAACATAATAAAACATAATAAAACATAATAAAACATTGCAGAATAGAATGGAGTAAAAAAAGAGCAACAATAGAGAGAGAATAGAGTGAGAGAGAGAACAATAAAACGACAACTATTTTTTTTTTTTTTTTATTTTTTTGAGATTCACAGGTAAAAAAGCTCCTGACTGAAGCGACTGAATCAAAACGCTACCACAAAAAAAATGTTAGCGATCGCAGGGATCAGGCCTGACTCTGCGAACGCTGCAGTTATGTGTGCTTAGTGTTTTGTAAGTGACAGTGATCGATCGATACTGCACTTGGGTGGGCTGGGCTGGGCGGAGGGGGAAAACGCAGGTGCTAGCAGGTATCTGGGCTGATCCCGCTAACAATGCGTTTTTTTTTTTGGAACCCTAAACTGCTGGGACGCTAGTATAGATCTGATCAGATCAGATATTGATCTGTTCAGATACTGTGCCACTAAGGGAGGTGTATGCTTTGCGCGTGGGTGTTTGCGGTACTGGCACTAACCTGGGGCGACGCAGACCTTATTTGACCCTAAAACCTAATTGATATCACCCGCCGGGCGATCAGGGGGTTAAACCGTTATTGGGTAATAAATGGCGGGTGCCCTGACAGTATAAAAAAGCAAGCTAACTAACCAGCGTCACCCGTAACAGTAATACAAAAAAAAACTGGTTACCTAGCGACACTAATGCAGCGATCAGAAAAAACGATCGCTTAGTGACACTGGCAAAAGGGGGTGAAAGGGTTAACTAGGGGCAATCAGGGGGTTAAACCTTTATTAGGTAATATATGGGGGTACCTGACGCTATATAAAAACCTGACGGGGAACCTAAATAACGAAATAACTAACTGGCTAACCAGCGTCACCAGTGACAGTTATACAGTGATCACTGGTGAAAGGGTTAACTCTAGGGGCAATCAGGGGGTTAAAACCTTTATTTAGGTTGTAATATGGGGGTACCTGACCTATAAACCTATTTATGAACCTATATAAACATGGCGGTTACCTAAAAAAAAAAAAAAAATGGTTACCTAGCGACACTAATGCAGCGATCAGAAAAACGATCGCTTAGTGACACTGGCAAAAGGGGGTGAAAGGGTTAACTAGGGGCAATCAGGGGGTTAAAACCTTTATTAGGTAATATATGGGGGTACCTGACGCTATATAAAAACCTGACGGGGAACCTAAATAACGAAATAACTAACTGGCTAACCAGCGTCACCAGTGACAGTTATACAGTGATCACTGGTGAAAGGGTTAACTCTAGGGGCAATCAAGGGGTTAAAACCTTTTTATTTAGGTTGTAATATGGGGGTACCTGACCTATAAACCTATTTATGAACCTATATAAACATGGCGGTTACCTAAAAAAAAAAAATGGTTACCTAGCGACAGCAGTGACACTAATACAGCGATCAGAAAAACGATCGCTTAGTGACACTGGCAAAAGGGGGTGAAAGGGTTACCTGGGGGGCAATCAAGGGGTTAAACCTTTATTAGGGGGGGGGTGGGGGGCTACCTTGGACCTAAAACTAACTGCACTGACAGTTATTACAGTCACACTGACACTAAATGCAGTGATCAGTAAAAAAATGATCACTGCAATTAGTGACACTGTGACTGGGGGGGGAGGGGGTGATCTGGGGGGTGATCAGGGGGTGACAGGGGGGTGTTTTGTGTGCCTATGTGTACTGGTGTCAGTGTACTGTTTGTGCACTAACCTTTAGATGTTCACAGCTCGGCGTTCCGGTCACATAGACCGGCGCACCGAGCGTGACATCACTTCCTCTGCCTGTGTTTTGATTGACACAGACAGAGGAAGCATCTGATTCGCCAGGAGCGATCGCGAGGGGGTGGCCAGAAACCACTGGCCGTCCCCTCATCCCGGATCGCTCCTGAAGCGATCCCGACCGTCCCCGCCGGCCGGGGGGGGGGTCCAGGTACGTGGTTCTGCCTGTACGTGCCATTCTGCCGACGTATATATACAGGGGGGCGGTCGGCAAGTGGTTAATGCCCGCCGGAAGAATGGCACGTACAGGTACGTGGTTCTGCCTGTACGTGCCATTCTGCCGACGTATATATACAGGGGGCGGTCGGCAAGTGGTTAATTTTTTTTAAAACAAATTTTTTCCTCAGTTTAGGCAGATATGTATTATTCTACATATTTTTGGTAAAAAAAAAATCGCAATAAGCGTATATTGATTGGTTTGCGCAAAAGTTATAGCGTCTACAATATAGGGGATAGATTTATAGCATTTTTATTATTATTATTTTTTTACTAGTAATGGCGGCGATCTGCAATTTTTATTGTGGCTTTGATATTGCGGCGGACATATCGGACACCTTTGACACATTTTTGGGACCATACACATTTATACATCGATCCGTGCTATAAAAATGCATTTATTACTGTATAAATGTGACTGGCAGGGAAGGGGTTAACACTAGGGGGTGATCAAGTGGTTAATTATGTTTCCTAGGGGGTGATTCTAACTGTAGGGGGAGGGGACTCACAAGGGGAGGAGACCGATTGATGTTCCTCTTTACTGAGAACACACCATCGGTCTCCTCTCCACTGACAGGACGTGGATCTGTGTGTTTACACACACAGATCCATGGTCCTGCTGTGTTACCGGACAATCGTGGGTGCCCGGCGGACATCGCTGCCGCCTGGCAGGTGCATCGGGTCCCCAGAGACACGGCGGGCGTGTGCAAGTCCCGCCGGCGGCGGGTGTGCGCGAGTGCCGCATGCGGCGCGCGCGTGCCCCTTGGTGTGTCGGGAAGGTGAGGGCGTCATATGACGCCCACTCAGAGCGAAAGCCGCGCCGCCTGGGCGCCATATGACAGCCGGCAGGCGGCAAGCCGTTACACCCCTAGAACATTATATATTTCCTGAAAGCAGAAACCCTATAGAATAAAAAGATAATAGTTGCAATTTTAAATGTTGCGCAACTGTTTATCAAACACATTTGTTCAGGAACAAATTAAATAAAATGGATTTTAGTGCACACACACAATATAATACCCATTTTTGGGGAAAATAGAAAAAATTTAGTTGCAATGAGTAAACAGATACTAAACATGTTGAGTCCTAAAACTGTGTACACCCATAATATCGTGAAAAACGTAGTAAATAGTAGTACCTCAAAATCTCCATAGGCGACATTTTAAAAGCCTTTACTGCTCATCGGTTTAGAGTTAACTGTGAGCCCTGGTAGTAGAATTATTGCTCTCACTCCGTTTGTGTGGTGCGATTGTGGTTTACATACATGTGTGTAGCCTGTGAGCACATTTGCATTTGTGGGTGTGTTCAGGGTAACAAGGGTTATGATTCATTCATTTAAAATACATTTTATTGTAATTTTATTTTTGAAAAATGTTTTAATTTTTATTTATTTTTATTTATCGCAAGCAGTTAATAAACCCACATGGGATAGAATTGGGCAGGTGGCAGGTACTCTTTATGGAGACATTGGGGGTCTGTTAGACCCCAGTGTCTCCCCTGCTCTCCAACGCAACTAATCGAGCACAGATCTGTTTGGTTAGCAGCTTCCCTGGCTGTAGCAGCGTGCAATGCACATGGTTGTGGCAAGGTACTGTGGGCATAGTGTCTGCTCACTGCCTGTCAAACACCCTCTCAAAAAGGATCCACAATGGATCACTAGAGGGCTAGATCACTAGTGATTTGGGAGGGGGTCTGACCTTGCGTTGTACTGCCACTTGTTCTTTATAATTTGCTTTTTGATCCAACTCCCATCTAGTGTTTACATGTTACAGGTCTGTATGTTGTCTCTTTTACCCTCCCTTAGTCTGCAGTTGCTCTAAATAAAGCAAATTAAACTACAGTTATAAACCCCTATCAGCTTTTTTTCCCTATCTGAGTCCCATTGGAGAGATTTCACTTTACAGATACTCCTCGTTTAATGACTTACCTGTTTAACGACCACTCGGACTTACGACCAGCTCTCCTCAACTGAACGACGCACTATACATCATTGTATTGTACAGTACAGGGTTTTCATTTGTGTTCTGTACTTATGCACATCAAAACATTGAGCTGGAGTTTTGTGTTTAGACCTTTTTTTTTCACAATACAGTACAGTAGTATAGTAATAATGCTTAAAATATTGATTATTTGTGACTCCTTGTTTAACCACTTCAGCCCCGGACCAATTGTGCGATTCGGCACTGCGTCGCTTTAACTGACAATTGCGCGGTCGTGCGACGTAGCTCCAAAACAAAATTGGCGTCCTTTTTTTCCCACAAATAGAGCTTTCTTTTGGTGGTATTTGATTGCCCCTGCGGTTTTTATTTTTTGCGCTATAAACAAAAATAGAGCGACAATTTTGAAAACAATGCAATATTTTTTTGCTTTTTGCTATAATAAATATCCCCAAAAAATATATAAAAAAACATTTTTTTCCTCAGTTTAGGCCGATACGTATTCTTCTACATATTTTTGGTAAAAAAAAATCGCAATTAGCGATTATTGATTGGTTTGCGCAAAAGTTATAGCGTTTACAAAATAGGGGATAGTTTTATAGCATTTTTATTAATATTTTTTTTTTTACTAGTAATGGCGGCGATCAGCGATTTTTATTGTGACTGCGACATTATGGCGGACACATTTTTGACACATTTTTGGGACCATTGTCATTTATACAGCAATTAATGCTATTTAAATGCATTAATTCCTGTATAAATGACAGTTGTAGTGAAGGGGTTAACCACTAGGGGGAGGGGAGGGGTTATGGGCTGTGACGTGTGTGTTTTTTTTTACATTAGGGGCGGGGCTGACGTCTGATGTCATTGATCGGCTTTCCCGATGACCGGGAACAGCCAATCAATGACAGGCAGAGTAGGAAGCACGGGGAGAGGTTTGTTTACACATACCTCTCCCCGTTCTTCAGCTCTGTAACCCGATCGCGGGACACCAGCGGCGATCGGTTCCGCTGGTCCCGCGGCCGGGGTCACGGAGCTCCCGACCGGGTCGCGAGCGCGCCGGCAGCGGCGCGCTCCCGACCCACGGGCAGGCAAATGCACGATCACGTACAGGTACGTGATTTTGCCTGCCCGTGCCATTCTGCTGACGTATATATGCAGTGGCCGGTCTGGAAGCGGTTAACAACCAATTTGTTTAATGACCTGGTCGTTTGAACAGAACCTGGTCATTAAATGAGCAGTACCTGTCCTGTACACACAACAGAGAATGAGAGAAAATCTCCAAAGTGTGGATAATTTCCTTTTATGCCGCGTACACACGGCAGACTTTATGGCAAACTAGGTCCGACGGTCTTCCCGACGGACTTTCGGTGGAGTTCTGTCGGACTTCCCGACGGACTTTACAAACGAACGGACTTGGCAACACACGAACGGACTAAGTCCGTTCGAAAGTCCATTCGTTTTGAATGTGATGACGTAAACGGGACTAAAAAAGGAAGTTCAATAGCCAGTAGCCAGTAGCTTCCCTTGCGTCGTATTTGTTCCGTCGGACCAGCATACAGACGAACGGTTTTCCCGATAGGAATTGAGTCTGTTCGGACAGATTTGAAACATGTTCTATTTCTAGGTCCGTCTCAATTTTTAAAAGAAAAACAATCAGATTAGCCCACACAGGATCGGACCTAGTCTGATGGAAAGTCCGGTTGTGTGTATGCGGCATTAGAGTAGTTATGGAAACATACTACTTGAGGATTTCCACTTTTTTTGTTTTTGTTTTGGTGACAACTCAACATTTTGGTATTTTCATTACTTTCAGACAATGGTTACTAATGGTCACCACCAACTAAAAATAAAGGATGTACGTTGTACAGTTGTGCTCATAAGTTTACATACCCTGGCATAATTTATATTTTCTTGGCGATTTTTCACAGAATTTGAATGATAACAAAAAAACTTTTCTTTCATTCATGGTTAGTGTTTGGCTGAAGCCACTTATCAATCAACTGTGTTTACTCATTTTAAATCATAATCACAACAGAAACTACCCAAAAGACCCTGATCAAAGTTTACATACCCCAGCTCTTAATACCGTGTATTGCCCCCTTTAACATCAATGACAGCTTGAAGTCTTTTGTGGTTTTTGTGTGAAAGCTGCCCATTCCTCTTGGCAAAAATCCTCCAGTTCCTGTAAATTCTTGGGCTGTCTTGCATTAACTGCACGTTTGAGATCTCCCCAGATTGGCTCAATGATATTGAGGTCAGGAGATGGCCACTCCAGAACCTTCACTTTATTCTGGTGTAG
Source organism: Lithobates sylvaticus (assembly GCA_028564925.1). Lineage (NCBI taxonomy): Eukaryota > Metazoa > Chordata > Amphibia > Anura > Ranidae > Lithobates > Lithobates sylvaticus. Next base: position 183,068,686 of record CM053029.1, on the reverse strand, counting down.
CCAATGATAGGTCGACTTGGCCTTGTGTTTTGGATCATTGTCATGTAGGAATGTTCAAGTACGTCCCATGCGCAGCTTCCTGGCTGATGAATGCAAATGTTCCTCCAGTATCTTTTTGATAACATACTGCATTTATCTTGCCATCAATTTTGACCAAATTTTCTGTGCCTTTGTAGCTCACACATCACCAAAACATCAGAAATCCACCTCCATGTTTCACAGTAGGATGGTGTACCTTTCATCATAGGCCTTGTTGACTCCTCTCCAAATGTAGCGTTTATGGTTGTGGCAAAAAAGCTAAATTTTGGTCTCATCACTCTAAATGACTTTGTGCAAGAAGGTTGAGGCTTGTCTCTGTGCTGTTTGGCGTATTGTAAGCGGGATACTTTGTGGCATTTGCGTAGTAATGTCTTTCTTCAAGTGCTTCCTTATTGTGCATCTTGAAACAGCCACACCACATGTTTTCAGAGAGTCCTGTATTTCACCTGAAGTTATTTGTGGGTTTTTCTTTGCATCTTAAACAATTTTCCTGGCAGTTGTGGCTGAAATTTTAGTTGGTCTACCTGACCGTGGTTTGGTTTCAACAGAACACCCTAATTTTCCACTTCTTGATTAGAGTTTGAACACTGCTGATTGCATTCTCAATTCCTTGGATATCTTTTTCTATCCCTTTCCTGTTTTATACAGTTCAACTACCTTTTACTGCAGATCCTTTGACAATTCTTTTACCTTCCCCATGACTCAGAATCCAGAAACCTCAGTGCAGCACTGGATGAAATATTCAAGGGTCTGTCAGGAGTGCAGAAAACTGTCAGGGACATGGCATGTATTAGCAGGTGCCGGTCTTGTCGGGCATAGGCTTAAGCCTATGTGAATGCACGGGAACATTAGCGCTAACAGGCGAACGCACATGCACGAAAATACGCACACGTTAGCCATTAATGCTGGCACCAAATGGCCTATATAAAGACAGCAGCTAAACTAGTGCAGTACTGTCTGATCTGCAGCTATACCCTTTGTTCTGATCCTGTGCCAGTATCTGATCCCATATTTGACCCGGCTTTCTGACCACATTGCTGTCTCCAGTCCTGACCTTTGGCTTGCCTTGACCCTGATTATTCCTGCCAGTCTGCCTGATATTCTGTTGCCAAACCCAGCTTGAACTCTGATCATTCTCTGCCTGCTGTTTATGATAGACTGATCCTCCGTGTATGACCTGGCTTGTCTGACTCTGCTCCAGTCTTCTGCTTCCAGCCTGTGTAGCTCCAGTACTACCGCCCTGCATCTACAACTTACCTGCATCCGCTGTTCCTTCTACCTTCTGCTGCTAAGCAATTCAGCCTGGTCCTGCTACTCATCAGCTGCCACTACCGCTACCAACGGAGGACTTCGCAGGCGCTCTTACCTCACGGCCACTGTTGCAACTTCAGTGGTCCTTGAGCCGTGGCTGTACGAGAGGTCTCCTTCTACTCGTTAGGCTCTCCCAGATGGTACGTAACAAACTCATTGACCTTTTATACACACACACTAATTACAAGCAAACAGATCACAGGGGAGGATGGTTACCTTTAATAGCCATTCAAACCCCTTTGCGTCAACTTGTGTGCATGTTATCAGGCTAAAATCACCAGGGTATGTAAACTTTTGATCAGGGTCATTTGGGAAGTTTCTGTTGCAATTATGAGTAAACACAGCTGATTGATAATAAATGGCTTCAGCCAAACACTAACCATGAGTGAAAGAAATATTTTTGTGTGTTATCGTTCATATTCTCTGAAAAATGGCCAAGAAATCATAAATAATACCAGGGTATGTAAACTTACGACGAGCACAACTGTATCTCTCCAGACCCCAAAACTAAGGTTCTAATCCTCTTACCACTCTATCTAAATCTAAAAGTTTTTATTTTCACACTTTAATGGTATAGGTTTACTTTAATTAGTGATGTAGATAAGTGTCTTATATAATTTTTATTCAGCCACAAAGTATGTCTAACTTATGTAAATGGGTTTTTATTTTCACACTTTAAGGGTATAATTGTAGATGTAGATAAGTGTCTTATATAATTTTTATTCAGCCACAAAGTATGTGTAACTTATGTGCAAATTATAATGTAACTTGCATGTTAAAGTGATGATTTACCAGCTCTGCCATGTGTTCATACCATTGTGTGCACTCATATGTTTTGCCAAGCTGCTAGAAGGTTGAATCACCCATATGCTGCCTACATTTCCAGGAGGTGACATCCTTGCATTGTGTCTGCTGCTCCACCCAGTTGATGTGGCCATTGCAATTAGATATTTCAGTTCATCCCTTAAATTACAGATGTATATAAGTCCCGGGTGCCCAACTTACAGCCTGAGGGCCACGTGCGGCTTGTTATTGTTGGGACTGTGGTGGAGGAATTGATTTGTAAAGGGATAACAGCAGACTGTCCCCAGTCACTTAATGTCTCCTGCAGCAGGTCTCCAGTCTCCAACCTAACCTGTAGCATTTCAAAAGTTTCATGCTAATATGTGCAGTTCGTTTGGTCCCAAATTGAAATTCAGACAAATTTTAGATTTTTCGAAAATTCAGATGCATTTGAATTTCCGAATTACAATATTACAGAATTTAAACAAATCCTAAATACCGAAAAAAAAGAATTCAAATTCAAATCAAATGGAATCGTTTTCGAATCAATTTCGAATAGTTTTCGAATCAATTTAGAATAGTTTTGGAATTTAAAATGTTTTCGAATTCGATTTGATTTCCAATTTCCAAAGAGGATAAAATAGAATAGAAAATTAAGGAATATAATAAAAAAATAGAATAGAATAGAAAAGGATATAGCAGAAATTAAAAGAATATAATATAATAGAGTAAAACAGAACAAAATAGAAAATAAAAGAATAGAATGGAATAAAATAGAAAGAATATACCATTTCCCAAAATCCAAATAGAATCAATTTGAATTTGAATAGAAAATAATAAATTAGAATAGAATCGAAAATAACAGAATAGCTTTGAAAAAAACAACAGAATAGGAAGAACATAACCATCTTCCGTAATTCGAATTTCGAATAGAATACATTTGAATGGAAAATAATAGAATAGAAAATAATAGAATAAACAAATAGAAAAAGAATAGAATTAAAAAAACAAGTAGAAAGAATATAACCATTTCCCAAAATTCAAATAGAATCAATTTGAATTTGAATAGAATAGAAAAGAATAGAAGATAGTTATATTCTTTCTATCCTATTGTTTTTTTTCTATATTATTCAGTTATTTTCTATTCTATTCTAATCTATTCTTTTCTATTGTGTTCAAATTCAAATTGATTCCATTTGAATCTTAGGAAATGGTTATATTCTTTCTACTTGTTTTTTTAATAGAAAAAGAAAAATAGAAAAGAATAGATAATAGGAAGCTAGTTAAATTCTTTCTATTCTATTGTTTTTTTTCTATACTATTCTGTTATTTTCTATTCTATTCTAATCTATTCTTTTCTATTCTATTCAAATTCTATTTGAATTTTAGAAGATGTTCTTTCTATTTTATTCTATTTTTGTATTATATTATATTCATTTCTATCTATTCTATTCAATTCTATTATTTTATTTTCCATTCTATTTTGTTCTGTTTTAATATATTCTATTATTTTATTCTCTTTGTAAATTGGAAAACTATTCGAATTTGAAAACTTTTCGAATTTGAAAACTTTTCGAATTCGAAAACTATTCGAAATTGATTCATAAACTATTCAAATCAATTTGAAGTCTGAAAATTCGAATTGATTTGAATATGAATAAACTAAACGAATTCCAAAAACGAATTAAATGGGTTAAACGAATATAACTAAACAAATTTATGTAAATAATGAATCAAAACAAAATTAAATACATTTTTTCATTCTGCACATGTCTACTGATTTCCTCAAGTTTGTCTGCAATCTTTTCCAGCAGTATATGTACTGCACATTATGTGTGGCCCTCTGGGTATGTCAGGGGCCACAGTTGAGCCTCCTATACCTATCTAAGTTCTACAAATTCCATAATTTTAAGGAAAGAGTTAAAATGATTGTAATGGCTGAAGGTTTTTAACGTTCATGCATTCTATGCATGAAGGTAAAAAACCTTTAGTGTGTAGCTGTTAGGGATGGAGCCTAAACACAGGCATCCAACACAAGTGAACAGATCGATGGGCTGCACTAAAGGAATCAGGCTCCAAAAGGTAGTGATAAAGATATATTTATTAATAATAAAGACACACGTGAACACAGCAACCACAAACAAGAACACAAATAACACAGCAAACCCCCAAGCCCTAATCTAACTAACTAACTAATAATACCCTCAAAGCAATGGAACATATATATATATACAAGGCAGGGAGGAGAGACCAAGGGGGAAACAGGAAGCAAGGGAACATCAAGGCAGGAGACAGGGGACGGGTCTCAGGAACCAGGTAAGGGGGACAACATCCAGGACAGGGCAGGAAGCAGATAACGGGTCAGGTTACAGGTACAGGTACAGGTACAGGTTTCAGGTCCAGGATCAGGTTTCGGAACAGGCAAGACAGGGCTACAGAAAGGAATACTGAAGCACTGAACCTCAGTGAAGGACAGGCTTATATACCCAGCAAATCCACAACAGGTGTAGCCTGATTCCTGGCATGTCCATCTGCTGGGAGACCCCCGCTGGTGGACACCAGAACTGCACCCTTTGATGTTGAAGGAAGTAGTGACACCACCAGGCGATCCAGGTAAAAACACCATTCCTGACAATGTCCATCGGCTGGGAGACCCCTGCTGGTGGCCACCAGAACTGCACCCTTTGATGCCAAAGGAAACAGTGACACCAGCAGGCGATCCAAGTAATAGCACCGTTCCTGACAGTTCCCCCCCTAAGGAGTGGCCTCTGGACACTCCATTCTGTCCTAGATCTGGCAGTGCGTGTAAAAGTGGAAGAGTCCAAAAAAGGTCTTCTCTGTGACGGCAGACTTCCTTGCGCTCTCTGGCCAGAGTCTCTTAACCTACTAGGAGGCGTGCCACCCGAGTCCGACAATGGGACATGTACCCCACCACCAGGGTCTGGAAGTTTAGATCTGGAAATAAAAACAGACAGGGCAGCAGGCTCCGGGTCATCAGGCTGGGCAGCGGACAGGAACTCATCAGGCTGGGCAGCGGACAGGAACTCATCAGGCTGGGCAGCGGACAGGAACTCATCAGGCTGGGCAGCAGACAGGAACTCATCAGGCTGGGCAGCAGACAGGAACTCATCAGGCTGGGCAGCAGACAGGAACTCATCAGGCTGGGCAGCAGACAGGAACTCATCAGGCTGGGCAGCAGACAGGAACTCATCAGGCTGGGCAGCAGACAGGAACTCATCAGGCTGGGCAGCAGACAGGAACTCATCAGGCTGGGCAGCAGACAGGAACTCATCAGGCTGGGCAGCAGACAGGAACTCATCAGGCTGGGCAGCAGACAGGAACTCATCAGGCTGGGCAGCAGACAGGAACTCATCAGGCTGGGCAGCAGACAGGAACTCATCAGGCTGGGCAGCAGACAGGAACTCATCAGGCTGGGCAGCAGACAGGAACTCATCAGGCTGGGCAGCAGACAGGAACTCATCAGGCTGGGCAGCAGACAGGAACTCATCAGGCTGGGCAGCAGACAGGAACTCATCAGGCTGGGCAGCAGACAGGAACTCATCAGGCTGGGCAGCAGACAGGAACTCATCAGGCTGGGCAGCAGACAGGAACTCATCAGGCTGGGCAGCAGACAGAAACACCTCAGGCTGGGCAGCAGACAGAAACACCTCAGGCTGGGCAGCAGACAGGAACACCTCAGGCTGGGCAGCGGGCACATCAAGCTGGGCAGCGGGCACATCAAGCTGGGCAGCGGGCACATCAAGCTGGGCAGCGGGCACATCAAGCTGGGCAGCGGGCACGGGCACATCAAGCTGGGCAGCGGGCACATCAAGCTGGGCAGCGGGCACATCAAGCTGGGCAGCGGGCACATCAAGCTGGGCAGCGGGCACGGGCACATCAAGCTGGGCAGCGGGCACATCAAGCTGGGCAGCGGGCACAGGCACATCAAGCTGGGCAGCAGGCACGGGCACATCAAGCTGGGCAGTGGGCACGGGCACATCAAGCTGGGCAGCGGGCACGGGCACATCAAGCTGGGCAGCGGGCACGGGCACATCAAGCTGGGCAGCGGGCACGGGCACATCAAGCTGGGCAGCAGGCACGGGCACATCAAGCTGGGCAGCAGGCACGGGCACATCAAGCTGGGCAGCAGGTACGGGCACTTTTGGCTGGGCAGCGGGAACAGGCACATCAGGCTGGGCAGCAGGAACAGGCACATCAAGCTGGGCAGCAGGAACAGGCACATCAAGCTGGGCAGCAGGAACAGGCACATCAAGCTGGGCAGCATGTACGGGCACTTTTGGCTGGGCAGCGGGAACAGGCACATCAGGCTGGGCAGCAGGAACAGGCACATCAAGCTGGGCAGCAGGAACAGGCACATCAAGCTGGGCAGCAGGAACAGGCACATCAAGCTGGGCAGCAGGAACAGGCACATCAAGCTGGGCAGCAGGAACAGGCACATCAAGCTGGGCAGCAGGAACAGGCACATCAAGCTGGGCAGCAGGAACAGGCACATCAAGCTGGGCAGCAGGAACAGGCACATCAAGCCGGGCAGCAGACAGGAACACTTCGGGCTGGGCAGCAGACAGGAACACTTCGGGCTGGGCAGCAGACAGGAACACTTCGGGCTGGGCAGCAGACACGGGCACATCGGAATGGAGGGCTGGCAGCGGGTCAGCAGACTGGAAAACTGGCAGCGGGTCATCAGATTGGAAAACTGGCAGCGGGTCATCAGACTGGAAAACTGGCAGCGGGTCATCAGACTGGAAAACTGGCAGCGGGTCATCAGACTGGAAAACTGGCAGCGGGTCATCAGACTGGAAAACTGGCAGCGGGTCATCAGACTGGAAACCTGGCAGCGGGTCATCAGACTGGAAACCTGGCAGCGGGTCATCAGACTGGAAAACTGGCAGCGGGTCATCAGACTGGAAACCTGGCAGCGGGTCATCAGACTGGAAACCTGGCAGCGGGTCATCAGACTGGAAAACTGGCAGCGGGTCATCAGACTGGAAAACTGGCAGCGGGTCATCAGACTGGAAAACTGGCAGCAGGACATCAGACTGGGAAGCTGAGACATCAGGCTGGAAGGCCGGCACCAGGACATCAGACTGGAAGGCTGGGACATCAGGCTGGAAGGCTGGAACATCAGGCTGGAAGGCTGGCATCGGAACATCAGACTGGAAGGCTGGGACATCAGGCTGGAAGGCTAGGACATCAGGCTGGAAGGCTGGAACGTCAGGCTGGAGGGCTGGCACCAGGACATCAGACTGGAAGGCTGGGACATCAGGCTGGAAGGCTAGGACATCAGGCTGGAAGGCTGGAACATCAGGCTGGAGGGCTGGCACCAGGACATCAGGCTGGAACAGATTAGTGGGTGTGGAGGCAGATTGGGTTACTGGCAGGATCGTTTTGGTCGGGAAGAACTTTCGTCTTTTCTTTGACTTGGTCGCTGAAGCTTTGTAGGTTGGGGGTGCAGCAGACAGGAAAGGAGTGTTGGGATTTGGCAGAGAAGAGGTAGGAGAGTTGTATGCAGGATAGGTACAGGGAGAGGAGACCGGATATGAATATTTGGTTGGGAGCAATGTATACTGGGTGGCAACTGAGTTTGGCATGGGTGATGGGGAAACATACATTTGGGTAGGCTGGTGTCTGATGGCAGAAGTGGTTTGTTTGGCTGGGGCTAATTGCATCATGCCAGACCATGCTGAAAGTATGGGTTGTACAAATTGTGAATTCAGGTTTCCCTGTCTAACAAAAGACTGCGCAGACACAATGCATTCAGAAATCACCTGTGGGGAACAGCCAAAGTAGTGCTCAAAAAAGTCGTCGGGATCATCTTCAAAAAGCCATACTAGGGATACAACCTGATTCATATCAAAAGGGGGAGTGAAATCATCACGGCCCTCAGGAATACAGGGCAGGGCCAGCTCGGCACAAATCTGGATCAGGGGCTGCACGTCCTCAAAAAGAAAATGGCCCTGATCAATAAAAGCATGGGCTATACGGTTGCACTCCAGTAGTTGCTCCCTAGTATAGTCACCCAAAGTCTGATAACAAAGATCTCTTTCTTCCAATGCCAGGAGTGAAAGATGCAAAATATCTTCCAGCTGCATCTTCCTTGACAAAAGCAAGTGTCCAGACCCAATTCCCAAGTGCAGCCGATCTGTTAGTATGGCTTCAGTATTCTGTTAGGGATGGAGCCTAAACACAGGCATCCAACACAAGTGAACAGATCGATGGGCTGCACTAAAGGAATCAGGCTCCAAAAGGTAGTGATAAAGATATATTTATTAATAATAAAGACACACGTGAACACAGCAACCACAAACAAGAACACAAATAACACAGCAAACCCCCAAGCCCTAATCTAACTAACTAACTAATAATACCCTCAAAGCAATGGAACATATATATATATACAAGGCAGGGAGGAGAGACCAAGGGGGAAACAGGAAGCAAGGGAACATCAAGGCAGGAGACAGGGGACGGGTCTCAGGAACCAGGTAAGGGGGACAACATCCAGGACAGGGCAGGAAGCAGATAATGTGTCAAGGACTTTCCAGGCATTTCCGGTCCTTCCGTGCGCACATAGGTGCGCGGCGGGCGCGCGCGCGTGCACGTTAGCGTGCGCGTGCGCGTTAGCGCGCGCGGCGGCGCGCGCGTGCATGTGCGCATGCGCGGGAACGCAATTGGCGCCAAAACGGGCTTTAAAAGCCCAGCAGTGACACTCAGCCAGTGCTGTGTTGTCTTTAAGCTTCCTGCTTGTCAGCCACCCGAAAACCTGATCCGAAACCTGAACCTGTGATCTCCCGTTACCGACCCGGCTCTGTTTGGACTACTCTACCTTCTCCTACCCGACCCGGCCTGCCTGACCTTGTTACATCTGTCTTTGGTTACCGACTCCAGCCTGCCTACCGACTCTGCTATTGCCTGCTCCTATCATCTGATTGATCTGCTGTTGCCAACTGGACTGTCTGACCTTGCCTCTGCTGATTCCCACTTGTTTGATCCACCTGTTGCCTGGGTCTGTTGTATCCTGCTTCAACCACCTACAGCTGCAGTCCTACATCCTGCCATCCGCATACGGACATTACTGGAGGACCTTCCTGTTGGTTCCAACACCTTCCTCTACAAACCAGGCACTCCTACCCCACTGTGCTCACGTCACCACTGTCCCCATCTCCAGTGGCACGTGAACCAGCGCTGTATGAGAGGTCTCCTCCTACAAGTCAGGCTCTACGTCCAGGTACGTAACAGTACAACACAGCCATGACTGAGCCTGCAGGAGAGACCCCTCCCATGACAGATATCTGTTCACACCTGTCAGCCCTCACTCAAGCCGTAAAATCCTTACAAGACGGTTACACCAGATTGGAGGGGCAAGTCCAGAACATCATCAACCCCATACACGTGGTTCCTGGATCCGTTTCCGCCCCTGCTCAGGCTGCTTCCCCTCCTTCTGTCGTTATGCTTCCACCTGAGCCAAGGGTCCCCATACCTGAGAAGTTTTCAGGGGACCGAACTAAATTCCGGGCCTTCCGCAGTGCTTGTCGACTTTACTTCGCCCTGCAACCCCGGACTTTTTCACTTGAAGCCACTAAAGTGGGGTTTGTGGTCTCCCTACTGTTAGGAGAACCGCAGATCTGGGCACACCGACTTCTCGAAGAGGACTCTGTTTTGATTCAATCACTAACGGCCTTCTTTGAAGCTATGTCCCAGCTTTATGAAGACCCTGAACGGGTCGCCACAGCAGAGGCATCCTTAACTACACTTCAGCAGGGTCGCCGGGCGGCCGAGGAGTACATTTCGGATTTTAGACGCTGGAGTGCGGACACTCAATGGAATGATGCAGCTCTACGGCATCAGTTCCGCATGGGCCTATCAGAAGGACTGAAAGATGAATTGGCCCGGGTGGGCATACCTGATACTCTTGAGGCCTTAATCACCCTAACCATCCAGATTGATCGCCGCCTTCGGGAACGTCGCACTGAACGGGCCTACCAACATAATCGCCCTACTTGGGTGACTGCTAAAGCTCCAATTCCGGCTGCCCGCTACTTACCACCACCCAACTTCCAGCCGATCCGCCCTGCACCGGACGCCTCCGAGCCAATGCAGCTGGGACTGATTCGACCCACCTTAACCCCGGAAGAGCGCACACGTCGCCATCAACTTAACCTCTGCCTGTACTGTGGAACAACAGGACACTACGTGCGCAACTGTCCGGTCAAGATGCGTAAGTGCTTTTCCTCTGTTCCTGCCAGTCTCTCAGCACTTTCTGCTAACACAACCCACATTGCTCTCCCTCTCTCATTGCAGCTCCAAGGAAGGACAATTCCAGTTAAAGCAATTATTGATTCCGGAGCATGCAGTTGCTTCATTGATTCTGCCTTCGCCAACCAACACAACATTCCCTTACGGAATAAGACCCACCGACTTTCAGTCTTCTTGGCCGACGGCTCCCGCATCAGCTCCGGACAGGTGACCCAAGAGACTTTTCCCGTACCTGCCATCACCTCCTTCCAGCATAAGGAGCTTCTGATCCTTGATGTGATCTCTTCCCCGTTGTTCCCAATCATCCTGGGCATTCCCTGGCTTCAGGCCCATAATCCCTCCATCAATTGGACTACCAGAGAAATCAGGTTCTCGTCCCCCTACTGCCAAGAACATTGTCAAAAGGAGTCTACTCAATCCTCTGTCACCCTATTTTGCATGGACATTGATCAGAACCTACGCCAATCAGTACCCGAACCGTATCATGGGTTCCTCGATGTTTTCAGTAAAAAGGGAGCAGACTCTCTTCCACCCCATCGGGCATATGACTGCCCAATTGAACTCTTACCTGGGGCCGAAATTCCCTTTGGGCGCATTTTCCCTCTGTCAGAAAAAGAACAGGAAGCACTAAAAATTTACATCAACGAAAACCTGGAAAAAGGATTCATCCGCCCATCTACATCTCCAGCTGGTGCTGGAATATTTTTTGTGACTAAGAAGGATCAGACTCTCCGCCCGTGTGTAGATTACCGGGAGTTGAATAAAATTACGGTTAAGAACCGTTACCCGTTGCCCTTAATACCCGAATTATTCCAAAAATTAAGGTCTGCTACTATTTTTACGAAACTCGATCTAAGAGGGGCATATAATCTGGTCCGCATCCGGGCTGGGCATGAATGGAAGACGGCATTCCGAACAAGGTTCGGGCATTATGAATATCTGGTCATGCCCTTTGGTCTATGTAATGCACCTGCCACTTTTCAACATCTGATTAACGATGTATTCAAGGACTTCTTAGATATTTTTGTAATTGTTTATTTGGATGATATTTTGGGTTTTTTTGAATCCCTCAGCCAACACCGGGAACACGTTTGCAGAGTCTTGGACCGTCTTCGCCTACATGGACTATACGCAAAAGCAGAGAAGTGCGAGTTCGAGCAACAAGAGATCCAGTTTTTGGGTTTGATAATATCCGCGACCGGTATCAAGATGGACCCCCAAAAAGTATCTGCTGTTCTGGAGTGGCCTGCACCCGTCGATAAAAAAGGTATTCAACGTTTCATTGGTTTCGCAAACTTTTACAGGAAATTTATCAAGGGATTCTCTGCCATCATAGCCCCTATTACACGGTTGACACAACAACATGTCAGGTTTCATTGGAGTACGGAGGCTCAAGAGGCATTTGAGAGACTTAAAAGGCTTTTTACATCAGCTCCAATTCTCAGTCACCCTAACCCATCTTTACCTTTTTTGTTAGAAGTTGACGCATCCGAAGTGGCGGTGGGAGCGGTCATTTCGCAAAGACAGGGTAAGGAGGATTTAATACACCCTGTGGGATTCTTCTCCCGAAAGTTATCGCCAGCTGAAAGAAATTACGATGTAGGGGATCGGGAGCTTCTTGCCATCAAGACCGCCTTGGAGGAGTGGAGGTATCTATTAGAGGGTGCGGCTCACCCGGTATTAATATATACCGACCATAAAAATTTAGAATATCTAAGATCTGCCAAACGTTTGAGACCCCGACAAGCTCGTTGGGCCTTGTTTTTCACTCGCTTCTGTTTCCACATCACTTATCGGCCAGGATCAAAGAACGTCAAACCAGACGCATTGTCACGCATGCATGATAACCCTAAGGACTCACCTGCTCCTGACACGATTCTACCCACAAACAGTTTTTTGCTCTTACACACAGATCTCTTAACTTTAATCAAGGAAGCCTCTTCCCACTCTCCAAGACCTCCAGGAACCACCTTGACATCTCGAGATGGCTTGCTATGGAAGGGAAGTCAAATCTTTGTCCCTGAAGATATTCGAGTTAAGGTACTAACATTGTTTCATGATCATCCCTTAGCAGGACATTTCGGGGTACGGAAGACTCGTGAACTTGTACAGCGTACATTCTGGTGGCCCAATTTAAGGGAGTTTTGTGAAAAGTACGTCAATTCCTGCTCCATCTGCTCACGGAACAAGACTTCAAGGAACCGAGCCTGGGGACTGCTTAAACCTTTACCTATACCAGACAGACCTTGGAAAATGATTTCTATGGACTTTATAGTCGAACTACCCCGCTCTGAGGGGTGCACAGCCATTTTTGTGGTGGTAGATCGCCTATCTAAGATGGCCCATTTTGTGCCCCTGAAGGGAACCCCATCCGCTACAGAGACAGCCCGTGTATTCATTAAGGAGATCGTCAGACTACACGGAGTACCTACAAATATAGTCTCCGACAGAGGGGGACAATTCACCTCACGCTTCTGGAAGGCACTTTGTGAAATCTTGAAGATTGAGCTTTCTCTCTCCTCAGCCTATCACCCACAGACTAATGGGCAGACAGAGAGAACCAACCAAACCCTCGAGCAATATATCCGATGTTTTACTTCCTTTTCTCAGGACAATTGGGTTTCCCTGCTGCCTCTAGCGGAATTCGCATACAATAATGCCAGTCACTCAACCACTAACCAATCCCCCTTCTTTTCCAATTATGGTTTTCACTTGACTTTTTTACCAGATTTTGTTTCAGAATCCCCAGTTCCGGCAGTCCAGAAGACAGTGGAATTCCTCAAACGCAACAATCAGGTCCTACAAGAAGCTATGTCCAAGGCCCAGGCAGATAGCAAGAGGAACTTCGACCAAAAGAGAAGGGGGGAGCTGGTTCTGCAACCTGGAGATCAGGTATGGCTGTCTACATCCAATATCAAATTGATGTGCCCTTCTAAAAAACTTGCACCTAAATTTATGGGACCTTTTCCTGTTAAGAAGAAAATTAATGAAGTGGCCTATGAACTGTCTTTACCTGATTCTCTTAAAGTTCACCCGGTATTTCACGTATCTTTGTTAAAACCTGCTGTGCCTAATCCCTTCCCTGACAGAGGAACTGACCCGCCTGAACCTGTTTTGGTGGATGGTAACCAGGAATATGAGGTGGAGGCTATTCTCAATTGTAGAAGAAGACATGGGCAAGTACAATTTTTGGTCAAATGGAAAGGGTACGGTCCAGAAAGTAATTCCTGGGAACCAGACAGTAATTTACATGCAAAACGGCTAGTTCGTACTTACCTGATTGCCCACCCTGAGAAGGCAAGCCGCCTGGGCATCCGGAGGCTGCCCCTTGTGGGGGGGCAATGTCAAGGACTTTCCAGGCATTTCCGGTCCTTCCGTGCGCACACAGGTGCGCGGCGGGCGCGCGGCGGGCGCGCGCGCGTGCGCGTTAGCGCGCGCGGCGGCGCGCGCGTGCATGTGCGCATGCGCGGGAACGCAATTGGCGCCAAAACGGGCTTTAAAAGCCCAGCAGTGACACTCAGCCAGTGCTGTGTTGTCTTTAAGCTTCCTGCTTGTCAGCCACCCGAAAACCTGATCCGAAACCTGAACCTGTGATCTCCCGTTACCGACCCGGCTCTGTTTGGACTACTCTACCTTCTCCTACCCGACCCGGCCTGCCTGACCTTGTTACATCTGTCTTTGGTTACCGACTCCAGCCTGCCTACCGACTCTGCTATTGCCTGCTCCTATCATCTGATTGATCTGCTGTTGCCAACTGGACTGTCTGACCTTGCCTCTGCTGATTCCCACTTGTTTGATCCACCTGTTGCCTGGTTCTGTTGTATCCTGCTTCAACCACCTACAGCTGCAGTCCTACATCCTGCCATCCGCATACGGACATTACTGGAGGACCTTCCTGTTGGTTCCAACACCTTCCTCTACAAACCAGGCACTCCTACCCCACTGTGCTCACGTCACCACTGTCCCCATCTCCAGTGGCACGTGAACCAGCGCTGTATGAGAGGTCTCCTCCTACAAGTCAGGCTCTACGATGTGTCCGCCATAATGTCACAGTAAAAATCGCTGATCGCCGCCATTACTGATAAAAAAAAAATAATAAAAATGCTATAAATCTTGTAAACGCTATAACTTCTGCGCAAACCAATCAATAATCGCTTATTGCGATTTTTTTTACCAAAAATATGTAGAAGAATACGTATCAGCCTAAACTGAGGAAAAAAATGTTTTTTATATATATTTTTGGGGGATATTTATTATAGCAAAAAATAAAAAAGAATGCGTTTTTTTTCAAAATTGTCGCTCTTTTTTGTTTATAGAGCAAAAAATAAAAACCGCAGGGGCGATCAAATACCACCAAAAGAAAGCTCTATTTGTGGGAAAAAAAGGACGTCAATTTTGTTTTGGAGCCACATCGCACGACCGCGCAATTGTCAGTTAAAGCGACTCAGTGCCGAATCGCAAAAAGGTCCTTTGGCTGCAAATTGGTCCGGTCTGAAAGTGGTTAAAGTCCTGCTTTCCCTGCTGGATTCTTCTTTTCCAGCTTTAACCACTTTAAGATTGCCCCACGTAGATATACTGTGACAGGGCGACCCTCGTGCGCAAAATCACGTACCTGTACATGATTTTGTGCACAGGGTCTGGGGCATGCACGCGCGCCATCGGCAACCCGCGCCCACTGTGGTTGGACCCGCTGATTGGTTCCTGGCGATCGTTCTGAGGAGAGGCAGAACAAGGTAGATTGCCGTTCTGCCAGAGGGGAAAATGGACATCTTGTGTTTCTGCTAACATGGATCTCTGTTTTCCCCCAGTCACAGCATTCCTCACACAGTTAAAAAAGCACCCCCATAAAAACATCCCATAGTTTGTAGACGTTATAACTTTTGCGCAATTAATGCTTATTGGGATTTCTTTTTACCAAAAATATGTAACAGCATACATATTGACCTAAACTGATGAAGAATTTTTATTTTTTTTTTAATTATTAGGTGTGTTACAGCAGAAAGTAAAAAATATTGTTAGTTTTTTTTTCAAAATGGTCAGTCTGTTTTTTGTTTATAGCGTAAAAAAATAAAAACCGCAGAGGTGAAGAAAACACTATTTGTGGGAAAAAAAGGACATCAATTTTATTTGTGTACAGCGTTGCACGACCAAACAATTGTCAGTTAAAGTAACGCAGGGCCGTCTCGCAAAAAATTGCCTAGCCAGGACTGGGGGTGAACCTTCCGGGGCTGAAGTGGATAAAATGGAAAATTGTATCAAATACTTACCGTAATTTTCCTTTCCTGACACCAAACCATGGCAGCATACTAGTGATAGAGCTCCGCCTCTTGACCACTCCCTCAGGACCAGTGAATAGCATAAATATAAGGCCTAGTTAGGCCCCACCCCATTCTCTGTAATTAGCTACATACCGAAACGTATAAGGGTGGGACCATATGCTGCCATGGTTTGGCGTCAGGAAAGGAAAATTACGGTAAGTATTTGATACAATCTTCCATTTTCCTGACGCCAACATGGCAGCATACTAGTGATAAATAACTAGCTGACAGGGTGGGATCTACTTGTCAAACCAATCTTCTAATTAGGATGAGACAGAGGACTGAATAGTCCTTCCTACAAAGTCCCTTGATGACAAGGCCCCCGGGTCTATTCCGTCAAGTTTGAGTAGGAATGTTGGAGCGACCGTGTACCCCTGTACAGATGGACACCATAGATTCTCTTGAATGTGTTGAGGCTTTAACCGGAGGCTTGTGACCTCTATCCTATACACAACCAAGCCTGCTAGGATCCAGGCAGTAACCTCATTCCCTTGATGATACCAAACTGGAATGACAAAAGGTTTATTTAGATGACCTGAAAGGGACAATTGTGGAGAGATTCTGAAAACGAACAGTACGTGTGACTTTCCTGTGTGATGATCTAGAAAGTTAGGCAATGTCCAGCTGTCTGTTAAATAGCAGTCTGTTGCTATGTTTGATGCAGAATTATCTACTCTACTCTACTCTTTCTGGAAATATATATTATATATAATTTTTTCTTTATTTTCTTTCTTTATTTTACTTTGAAGCTCCAAGAGCTTGAATCTCTGATAACCTTCTGCTTAAAGTTCTTGCGATAGATACTGCTTTGTAAGTGATGGCTAAATGGATAAACGGATACGAGATCCAGCAACTGCAATAGATCTTTTCTTCCTTGGTGACCGACTCCTCACGACTGCCCTCAAAAGTTGTGCAAACTGAAGGATTCTTGGTCTTTTCAAATGTGTTATTGCCAATATAGCCCACACTCGTGAACTATGTGAGGATAGGCTAAGGCCTGGAGGAAGAATACAACAGCTGGCACTGGAAGGGCAGTAGGATCAATGTCTCGCCCTACCAAGAAAAAAGCAAACTTGTTCCAGAATTAGACCTAGATGTTGTAAGTAGAATGTCTTCTCACACACAACAAAAGTAGAGATCACTCTGGAGTGAAACTGGAGCAACCAGTGTTGCCCATCCTCCCCCTTTAGTGCCCCTGCTTACAGCCCCAGTCTGTGCATGTTATAGAGGGGAAATGTCTTCTGTATCCTGAAATGAATGGCCAGGGAAAACCTAGGGTCTCCTGGTCAATATGGAGAACTGGCTATGAAAAATATGTTCTCCCTTGACAGCCTCAAGGGAAATCTCATTTACGGGAAATGTTGGGGAAAATATGTAGGTTAGATTGCAGACCCAGGGAGAGACCAGAGCATCTGCCCCTTGCGCCTTGGAGGAGGTCTGAGGAGGTCTGTCTGTGGTAGGCCCCACCTGTGGGCCAGCTTAGAGAAGACCTTGGATGTAGACCCAGGGGTGGTGCAAGGGTTTTTGACACCCTAGGCAAAACCTAATTTTTTCACCACCATCGGCTCCACCCCCCTTTACACTGTCCATGTGACAGAAGGCGGCGCTATACAGAAAGCATTGGCTCTGCTTCCTCTAGCGCTGGCTCCAGTGCTGCGCATCTAATTACACTACCGGTCAGACTTAGTTAGTTGTATTCTGCAGCCTGCAGAGCATGCAGACGCGAACGCCCCTAGGCAGCAGTGCGCCCTAGGCGGCTGCCTAGTTTGCCTAGTGGTAGCACCGGCCCTGTGTAGACCCACCCGTGCTCTGGGAAGCTTGTATTCGTTCAAAAGAAAAATATCCTGGGAGGTAAACTGCTTCCTGAAATTTTGCTGGTGATCTGCCCCAGGTGTTATGGGTTTCACCTCTCCCAATAGCATATTACTGCAGAGTTTCATACTGGAGCTGAATATAGGCGACTGCTGCCCTGTTGCTAAACTGCAGGGAGATTGGTCCTCCTTGACTCTGTGTAGTGAGGCCAAAGTGCATAAAAGGGCTGTTTGAACCCACAGCGCATTCAAGATTATCCTCCTTAGCTAGGAAGCTCCGATTGCCTTGACCGAAAGTCCCTCGCAATGCATCTACCCGGCTGTCTTGCAGACATGATTTGTAGCAATTCTCCAGTCTAAAAGGTCCTAACGGACCGAGACATCCTCAAGGTCTTTCCATCACCGCTGAGCGCTACTCATACTGAGTAACACTTATTAACTGTGTTCTATCCTGTTTCCTCCCTCGCACTAAGAATTCTAGATGAAATTTGCGCAGGTGCCCATGCACCCCAGGAATCATCTATATGCATGATGATGCTGTGCCCAGATGACAGGCACTGAGAAGCCATCAAACAAGCGGAAGTATTCATCCTCAGAAATCTATTCCTGACTATCACCACTTCCTCTGATTGAAATAAAACAGAGGAACTAGCAGAGCACCCCCGGGTACACCAACCATTGGGATGGAGAAAGTTGGCTTTGTTTTCCCTCTAAGGTGTAAGGCTGATGATCCAGCAACAGCCTCCAGCCATGTGGTTATACTGTTTAATGGACTCCGTCTTAAAGAACTCAAAGAGGGCCCCACAGGGCTCAACCTCTTCTGATCTGCAACTGGACACTAACCAACATCTCCTGCGAACCCCAAACAGGATTGGCTAGAAAACGTGCAAACCCTCTTGAGTCTGAGGTGTCTGTAAGCAATGTAGCAGTCCACCCACTGTTGTGGTGGACTTGGCAGCTTCGTGGAAGAGATGAGCAGTGAGGAATCTCCCGAAGTGACCATGAGTGTCTGATACCTTCATCCAACATGCTGTCCAGAAACCAGTGAAGCGTGCCTCCTAGGTCTTACCTTAAGAGTCTGGGCATGCACATGTGTGACTGGCTCACTTATCCCCCCAGAAGTCTGCACCAAGACACAAGCCAGACCCTCGGCATCCACTGTCACAAAAATCTAATTTTTGGCAATACACTTCTAATAGGAAAACATATCTAAAGGGATGCAGACCCTGACACTCTCCTCAGAGTCCTGCAGGTGCAGCAGCTGGTTGATAATTATTAAACCATTCCCATTAGACTCACCCAGCACATGGGCTGGTAATTGCTGGTCTGCCGGCATCTGCAGATGCTACAGTATGTAGGAGCAGGTTGACCATTAGCTTGTTCAGAGTATACAATTTCGAGATCCTGTTTATACGGGCATTTTTCTCAAACCCCCTTCATTCTTCCCCACTTTTGTTTCAAGGAAGCAATACGCAGCCCAGGGTCACAACCATATGGCCTCCCTAGCCGCCAAAGTGCTCTTTCAGTGGCTATACAAGCAACTAGGAGGGACTTCCTGGTCAGCCTCCATATTTTGAATAGCAGACTGCTGCATCTGTAATAAATGTAACAATGACCCAGGCCCCCTTCAGTCCAATGAGAACCTCCAGAGCCATGAGTTGTCAACATCCCTCCACAGTGGGTTGTAAGGCATAGTAGGTGCAGAGCATGTCTTTGGATTGTGTTGAGAAACCCACACAGGGAGAAGAAATAAACATCAAAACAAGTATTAGCATGTTGGGGAATTGAACCAGCAACCCCAGTGCTACTAGACAGAATTGTCACCCACTTAGCCAGCAGGCAGCCTCTGCAAAGTAGATTCATGGGCACCAAACACCTGTGCCACCTGTCCAGGATTCACCCGGACAGTTCGGATTTTGAATCATGCATCAGGGTTTCAGTCCACCTGAGACCCGGACATATTACCCAGACCTGGCTGTGGCTCCCCAAGTAACCGAGATAGTCATATACAAAACTGTTGCTGTTGTAGGTGGCTGTTTGGCCTCACTGAAAGGTGATGATGTCAGCAAGGGCAATTTGGCCACACCCACTAGAGCGCTCTGTGCATTACATTACTACTCTCCTTGGGGCACCCAAATGTGTCTGTGCAACGCCAACCCGGCAGACTCCCAGACTACTACAGGACAGCCACGCAGGGAAAAGCATCCAGCAAGATGCCACATCTGCACGTGAACAAGTACGCTGTCTCCTATGGCAACAGTCTCCAATACAAGTGTAACAGTTGCTCCGGGTAATTAAGGCAAGTCCAAAACAGAATCTTGTGCCATTCTTATCAATAATAAAGACATTTTGGCATTACCTGTTAGCTGCATACTTCTCCAGGCAGTATCTACTCACCAGCCTTCCAGGCATAGATACTGCGCCACAGGCCCTTCAGACATCTTGCTGGGGCGCTGGCTCTGGGGAAGAGGAGCAAAGACGTCTTCCTTTTAGCTCTTCTCCTGAGTGGGAGCGCCATCCGGGCTATGCTCCTCTGAAGAACGTTCGCCTTGCCTTGGCCCGGCCATCTTGAGAGCGTGGGCGTGCGGGGCTGAAGCAAATCAAAGCCAATCCGCATGAGAGGGCACTCTTTTTCCTGAAAACTTACCAATATGGTGGTCCCCATCCTAGTTGTTGAGGGTCTTTATATGAGCGGTAACTGACTCTTTATCTGTGGAGAAATGGGACGGCCAGCTGAGGTGAGGATAGCTGAAAAGTGTAGATATAGGAGAAAGGATTCCACTTTCCTTTTCTTTTTTTTCTTTTTTTTTATCTACATATACTTACATATGTACACATATACAAACATACCCACACACATACATACCTACACACATATACTGCAGAGAGTCAGTCTGGGGCGGGTTAGGAAAGGGTTAATTAAAGAGGGTAGGAACCTCCAGCCCTGATTACTGTCAGCTGAGCTGAAGATGTCAGAGGAGTTGTGTGTTTGGAGAGAGAGACAGACACACAGCAGTCAATGTAAGGATTCATTTGCTGGGGTAAGTAAAACCATATAAAAAAAACTATCTCAGACTAGAGCCCTGCACTTTGTCTATATATCAGCCTGTTGGTTAAAGAGACTGAACCTTTCCTATCGCTGCACCTGTGTGACAAGACAAGCCTGTCTTTTTCTTCTGTTTGTTTTGCTGAACCGGCCTTTCACCCCTCTGATCCCCTACAATACATACATGTATTTACATACACCCCCACACATA
>CM053029.1:183014446-183047399 GCA_028564925.1 Lithobates sylvaticus | reverse complement strand
TACAGTGGATGGGAAGAAGAGCAGGGAGTACAGTGGTGGGACAGATGTGCAGGAGGTACAGTGGTGGGGCAGATGAGAAAGGGGGTTACAGTGGTGGTGTAGATGAGCAGATAAGTTCAGTGTTAGGACAGATGAGAAGATGGTTCAGCAGTGAGACAGAAGAGCATGGGGTAGGGCAGTGGAGCAGATGTGCAGGGAGGTACAGTGGTGGGGCAGATGAGCAGGGGGTTACAGTGTGGGACAGATGAGCAGGGGGTTACTGTGGTGGGGCAGAAGAGCAGGTTGGTACAGTGGTGGGGCAGAAGAGCTGGGTGCTACAGTGGTGGGACAGATGAGCAGGGGGTTACAGTGGTGGGGCAGATGAGAAAGGGGTACATTGGTGGGGCAGATGAGCAGGGGGTTACAGTGGTGGTACAGAAGAGCAGGGTAGTACAGTGGTTGGACAGAAGAGCAGGGTGGTACAGTGGTTGGACAGAAGAGCAGTGTGGTACAGTGTGGGACAGAATTGCAGGGTGGTACAGTGTGGGAAAGAATTGCAGGGTGGTACAGTGGTGGGGCAGAAGAGCAGGGTGGTACAGTGGTGGGACAGATGAGCAGGGGGGTTACAGTGGTGGGGCAGATGTGTAGGGGGTTACATGGGTGGGGCAGATGAGAAAGGGGGTACATTGGTGGGTAGATGAGAAAGGGGGTGCATTGGTGGGGCAGATAAGAAAAGGGGTACATTGGTGGAGCAGATGAGCAGGGTGGTACAGTGGTGGGGCAGACGTACAGAGGGTTACAGTGGTAGGGCACATGAGCCAGGGGGTACAGTGGTGGGGCAGTTGTGCAGGGGGTTACAGTGGTGGGGCAGTTGTGCAGGGGGTTACAGTGGTGGGGCAGGTGTGCAGGGGGTTACAGTGGTGGGGCAGTTGTGCAGGGTAGTACAGTGGTGAAACATATGTGCAGGGGGGACAGTGATCTGAAGTGTGGAGTTGCAGGAATTGGGGCTGATCTGTAGTGTGAGAGTGCAGGATGTCAATTTCTCACTACTAAAGTAGCATTTACTTCATAAAAAATCTTTTTCGTGATTGAGAGTGTGAAGTTGACATTTTTTGTTATAAAATCGGCACGCTCAATTTCTTTGAAAACATTGTTCGGCACACTGTACTCAAAAGGATGCCTACCCCTGCTCTAAGTTCTCGTTTTGTTTACAAACAAACTAAAAATGTGTGTTGCGTTTGCAATGCCATTCATTGTTAATGGCACACCATAAGTAGCAAAAAGACACGTGTTTTGCTGCATTAAAAAACGCTCACTAAAAGCAGCAAAATACACAGTAAAAAACATGAAAAACGGAATGCAGATAATTGCTCCAGGAGCTACTGTGCTGCGTTTGTCACACGTAGGGCAGCTTATTAAAATGAAGGGGCTGCCCAGTGTATGTAAAATGCTAGGTGTAAATGTGGCCTGATAGGTAAACATAGGATTGTGCAAACACACATGCTGTTTTCTCTTGCAAGTAAGACATTAAACCAGTTACTTCACCTACAGGGTTAATGCAAACTTACCATATGTACGACAGACCAACGTGGTCTCTTTGAATTTGTGCAAAGTGTAGAGCACATGTGTCAAACACTTTTTGACAGATAAATAGTGTATTTTATATACAACTATATATCAGACCAAAATGGGGGGCAGATGAGAAAGAAAGAGGGACAGAGGGACTTTGCTCCAAATCAGGGACAGTTGGCAGCTATGATGGAAGACAGTGTTGAATTTCATGGGCTGGGCTAGTAATTGTGTTTCTTAAAAGTCAGTAGCTACAGTACTTGTAGTTGCTGATTTTCCACTAGGCTGGTGAAATTGTGTGTACCTGTGCCCACTATTGCAATATGATTCACGCATCATTTCACACATGGCACAGCATAACCCTAAATGTTTGTGTTCCTTATGCAGAAGGAAGACAATATTCTAAGTTTCCTTTGTAAAAGCCGAAGAGAAATGAAAAAGATGTGCTATTTTATTGGAATGGCAATGTATGTTATGTCAGGAAAGACAAAGAGGACACTCGGGGGGGAACTGTACAACACCAGTAATGAGGGAACGTCTTCAACAGACTCCTGGGAGAAGAAGCTGAGATGACACAAACTGTGTACGTGTACTGAAGACAATGCGGTTTGCGTTGTACTGATACAAAGCCAATGAGCTAATAAAGTGGGCTCTGTAGGCTTGTTTGAGCACAGGATAAGAATATTGTCAATTGTCTGCAAATGCACTCAATTTTAAAGCTTGCAATTGACTTGGCAGCAGCGAGACCTCTGCAAATGATCTGACCACAGAATCATATTTATGTAGATGTGTGCATAGACATCATGTCCAGTATAAATGTAACAACACTCTTTTTTCGGAGATGGGAGGAATTATGGGCAAAATTTAAAAAAAAAAGGCAAACAGAGGTTACTGAGATTTGCTGGACTGGAATATCAACTGAGGTTTGACTGTACTTTGCAGATATTTACAATCAACTATCCAATATTAAATATATATATATATATATATATATATATATATATATATATATATATATATATATATATATATATATATATATATATGGGGAGGGGGAAGGGGAGGAAGACAACAAGGGCAGATATGGCAAGGGTATTTTATTATGACTTGTAACTATTATGTCCTAATGTATTTTGTTCTATAAGTATTGACGTACACTGCGTTATTTATTATATGCCCTGAGGAAGCCCACGGTGGCGAAACATGTTGGGCTAACTTCACAACTGCTACCTTCTATATGATAAGATACTCCCACATTATACTTCCAAATTTCTGGCATACCTCTATACAAGCTGTATTGATGTATATGTTTGTTTAAGAATAACAAACTATCTATTTTATCATGTGTGTCTTAATAAAAACATTTTTAACTGAATATTTGTTCTCACTATATTAGCACCCAAAAAATCCTGCTAAAACAAATCTCTCTGTACTTATTGTCTATTCAGGGATGTTGGTAGAGTTGAGCGGACACCTGGATGTTCGGGTTCGGCGGGTTCGGCCGAACTTCGGAAAAACAGTCCGGGTTCGGGACCGAACTTGACCCGAACTTGACCCCGAACTCCGAACCCCATTGAAGTCAATGGGGACCCGGACTTTTGAACACTAAAATGGCTGTAAAAAGGTCATGGAAAGGGCTAGAGGGCTGCAAATGGCAACAAAATGTTGTTAAGAGCATGGCAAGTGATCTGCAAACAAATGTGGATAGGGAAATAACTTAAAATAATAAAAAAAAAAAAAAAAAAAAATGCTGGAGGCCCCTTCTCAGCAGAAGAGGTACAGGAAGTCATTAAGAACCTCAGAAACTCAACGGCACGATGCCGCACATATGGTGGGAATACCCCAGAATACGCACTTTCTGGAAAAAATTATTCAATTTAATGGATAAGATAGTGGGAAAATAAAATACTTGGAAATAAAAAAAAAAAAAAAAATGAAAAAATTATAATCTTGACCTAGGAGGACGAAATTCAAATGGAGTAGGAGGTTGAGTTGGCGGTGAATATGGCGGTGTAGGTGGAAGCGGCGGTGGAGAAGGACGAGGTAGCCAACACTGGTTCAAAAATACAACAATGGCTGGGTAAGGCTAGTGGTGAATGATGTGTTGAATTCCGTCCCTGTACTGCGTGTCCGCCCTGTACTGCGCTTGCTCTGTACGTAGGACAAGGGGATTTTGAAACTCTCCGAAGACGATGTGCGGTGACTCCAGGTTCAAGCCACATCATCCGAGGTTGAAGCCTAGCCAAGCGAGCCCGTGAGGGGCCCTGTTACTATGTGCTACCGTATGTCCACTTGGATGGTCGGGCTTGAACCTGCACTTACTGCGCAGGCGACGTTCATCTTTGGAGATTTTGTGAATCTCCTTGTCCTCCGTACTGCGCAAGCACTGCACCTGCGCAGTAAGTGGCCGGACACTATCCGATGGCAAGACAGTTTTCGTCAGAACACCGGTATATGTGTCTATTCGGCCAAGTCTTGTGGGATCCATGCCTGGTTCATTTTAATGAACGTGAGCTTGTCCACATTGGCTCTGGACAGGCGGCTGCGCTTGTCTGTTATAACGCCCCCTGCCGTGCTAAATACACGTTCAGATAATACACTGGCGGCAGGGCAGGCCAGCACCTCCAAGGCGTAAAGGGCAAGCTCAGGCCATGTGCCCAATTTGGAGACCCAGAAGTTGAAGGGGGCAGACCCGTCATGCAGAACGTGTACGCGTGTGCACACATACTGCTCCACCATGTTGGTGAAATGCTGCCTCCTGCTAAGACGTTCCATCTCAGTTGGTGGTGCTGGTTGTTGTGGCGTGCCGACAAAGCTTTTCCACATTCTGGCTATGCTAACCCTGCCTTGCGAGGTGCTGGCGATGCCCCGTCTGCGTTGGCGACCTCTTCCTCCTCCTCTGCCTTCGCCTTGTGCTTCCACCGTACCCCCGCTTCCAAGTGGGAATGCCACCAGCAGCGCGTCTACCAGCGTGCGCTTGTACTCGCGCATCTTACGATCACGCTCCAGTGAGGTAATTAAGGACGGCACGTTGTCCTTGTAACAGGGATCCAGCAGGGTGGCCACCCAATAATCAGCACCAGTTAAAATGTGGGCAACTCGGCGGTCGTTGCGGAGACACTGCAGCATGTAATCGCTCATGTGTGCCAGGCTGCCCAGAGGCAAGGAAAAGCTGTCCTCTGTGGGAGGTGTATCGTCTGTGTCCTCTGTATCCCCCCAGCCACGCACCAGTGATGGACATGAGCTGGTCTGGGTGCCACCCTGCTGTGAACATGGTTCCTCCTCATCCTCCACCTCGTCATCCTCCAGAACTGTGCCCTTGCTGCCAGACAATTGTGTACCTGGCGCTTGTTGGTGCAGGAACCCACCCTCGTAGCCACTTGTAAATGACTGCCCTGAAAGCCTTGGAAATGAACCCTCTTCCTCCTCCTCCTCCTCCTCCTCCTCCTCCTCCTCCTCCTCCTCATCCTGTGCCACATCCTCTTCCATCATCGCCTTAAGAGTTTTTTCAAGGAGGCATAGAACTGGGATAGTAACGCTGAGAACGGCGTCATCGGCACTGGCCATGTTGGTGGAGTACTCGAAACAGCGCAACAAGGCACACAGGTCTCGCATGGAGGCCCAGTTATTGGCGGGGAAGTGGTGCTGTTCCGCAGAGCGACTCACGCGTGCGTGCTGCAGCTGAGACTCCACTATCGCCTGCTGCTGCTCGCACAGTCTGGCAAGCATGTGCAAGGTGGAGTTCCACCTTGTGGGCACGTCACATATGAGACGGTGAGCGGGAATGCCGAAGTTACGCTGCAGCGCTGACAGGCGAGCAGCAGCAGGGTGAGAACGCCGAAAGTGCGCACAGACGGCCCGCACTTTCTGCAGCAGCTCTGGCATATCGGGGTAATTCTTCAGGAACATCTGGACCACCAAGTTCAGCACATGCGCCAGGCAAGGGATGTGCGTCAAACCGGCAAGGCCCAGAGCTGCTACGAGATTTCGCCCATTATCGCACACCACCAGGCCGGGCTTGAGGCTCACTGCCACCAACCACTCATCGGTCTGTTGTTCCATGTCCCTCCACAAGTCCTGCGCGGTGTGGGGTTTTTCCCCCAAACAGGAAAGTTTTAAAACTGCCTGCTGTCGTTTAGTCCTGGCTGTGCTGAAGTTGGTGGTGAAGGTGTTACGCTGACCGGATGAGGAGGCGGTAGAGGATGAGGAGGCGGAGTAGGAGGAGTTAGCAACAGGAGGCAAACTGAAGTGCCCTGCAATCCTCGGTGGTGGAAGGACATGCGCCAAAGTGCTATCCGCCTCAGGCCCAGCCGCCACTACATTTACCCAGTGTGCTGTTAGGGAGATATAACGTCCCTGACCGTGCTTACTGGTCCACGCATCCGTAGTTAGGTGGACCTTGCCACAGATGGCGTTGCGCAGTGCACACCTGATTTTGTCCCCCACTTGGTTGTGCAGGGAAGGGATAGCTCGTCTAGAAAAGTAGTGGCGGCTGGGCACGACGTGGGACAGCCAATGACATCAGCCTTTGAAAACTCTGCATCTCCACCAGACGGAATGACAGCATTTCAAAGGCGAGCAATTTTGAAATGCTGGCATTCAGGGCCAGGGATCGCGGGTGGCTAGGGGGGTACTTCCTCTTCCGCTCCAGTGTTTGGGAAATAGAGAGCTGAAAGGTTCCATGGGATATTGTGGAGATGGTTGGTGACCCAGGTGGTAGTGTTGCTGGCAGATCCTCTGTTTGCGGGTTGGCAGGTGTCACTGTCACTACAGAGGTGGATGAAGAGGCCGAGACTGCAGCAGAAGAGGAAGCAGGAGGAGCCAGAGACCTTTCTTGGTTTTTGCGGTGTCTACTCCACTGCATCTCGTGCTTTGCACTTAGATGCCTGGTCATGCAGGTTGTGCTCAGGTTGAGAACGTTTATGCCTCGCTTCAAGCTCTGATTGCACAGCATGCAAACCACTCGTGTCTTGTCATCAGGACATTGTCTGAAGAACTGCCACGCTAGGGAACTCCTTGCACCTGGCTTTGGTGTGCTCGGTCCCTTGCTGCGTTGGGCAGTAGCAGACGTACTGTCTAGGGGACGGACGCTCCGCTTTTGCACCCTGCTCCCTCTTCTGCTGTGCTGGTGGCTCTGTGCGACCACCGCCTCGTCCTCTGAACTACACTGGTCACCTGCATGACGTTGATTCCATGTGGGGTCAAGGACCTCATCGTCCTCCACATCATCTTCCACCCAAAATTCACCCCTGCCCTCCTTGTCGGTCTGCACAATGGCGAAAGCAGCAGCAGTTGGCACCTGTGTTTCGTCATCATCCGAGACGTGCTGCGTTGGTCCTCCCATGTACTCATCATGAAACATAAGTGGTTGGGCATCGGTGCACACAATCTCTTCCACTTCTGAGGCAGGGCTAGGTGGATGGCCCTGGGAAACCCTGCTAACAGAGTCATCAAAAAGCAGAAGAGACTGCTGCATGATTTGGGGCTCAGACTGATTGGCTGATTTGCAAGGGGGTGAGGTGAAAGACTGATGGACATCGGCTGCAGGTTCCAACTATGAACTTTCATCAGGAGACTGGGTGGGAGACAATGTGAAGGAACCGGAGGCACTGTCAGCAGCAACCCAATCTACTATCGCCTGTACTTGTCCTGGCCTCAACATTCGTACAGCCTCATTAGGCGCGCCAAAATACTGCTGCAGGCTCTGTCGCCTACTCGCACCTGCGGAAGGTGTTTCACTAGTGCGTGTAGCTGGCACAGATCGACCACGTCCTCTCCCTGCAACAGGAGCGCCACCAGCAGCACCACGACCCGGGCCACGTCCCCTTTTTGATGATCTCCTCATATTTTCAAAATTTATGATCTCGCCCTAAATGGGTGTTTTTGTATATAGCAGAATACACGTACAGTGTCTAAAGCGTTTATGAAAACGCAGAAAATGCTATTGGGAAAAAAAAAAAACACTGCAAAATTAAATTTTTTTGCAATGTTTTTGCAATATCAGACTACACGGACAGTATCTAAAGCGTTTATGAAAATGCAGAAAATGCTATTGGGAAAAAAAAAAAAACACTGCAAAATTTTTTTTTTTTTTTGCAATGTTTTTGCAATATCAGACTACACGGACAGTATCTACAGCGTTTATGAAAACGCAGAAAATGCTATTGGGAAGAAAAAAAAAACACTGCAAAATTTTATTTTTTTGCAATGTTTTTGCAATATCAGACTACACGGACAGTATCTACAGCGTTTATGAAAACGCAGAAAATGCTATTGTGAAGAAAAAAAACACTGCAATATTTTATTTTTTTGCAATTTTTTTGCAATATCAGACTACACGGACAGTATCTACAGCGTTTATGAAAACGCAGAAAATGCTATTGGGAAGAAAAAAAAACACTGCAAAATTATATTTTTTTTGTTTTTGCAATATCAGACTACACGGATAGTATGTAAAGCGTTTATGAAAACGCAGAAAATGCTATTGGGAAGAAAAAAAACACAGCAAAATTATATTTTTTTGCAATGTTTTTGCAATATCAGACTACACAGACAGTATCTACAGCGTTTATGAAATCACAGAAAATGCTATTGGGAAGAAAAAAAAACACTGCAAAATTTTTTTTTTTTGCAATGTTTTTGCAATATCAGACTACACGTACAGTATCTACAGCGTTTATGAAAACGCAGAAAATGCTATTGCGAAGAAAAAAAAAAACACTGCAAAATTTTATTTTTTTGCAATGTTTTTGCAATATCAGACTACACGGACAGTATCTACAGCGTGTATGTAGGAACACGCAGAAAATGCTATTGGGAAAAAAAATAAAAAGCAAAATTCAATTTTTATGCAATGTTTTTCCAATAGCAGAATACACACAGACTGTGGTGTATCTCTTAGTATATGCAGTGCAGTAATGTTGCACTGAGCTTGAAGGTAAAACGTTTCGATTTTGTCTGGCACTGGCCTCATGGCACTGTTACTGTGACTGTGCACTGCACCCCAGCCAGGGTACAATTGATTTAGGAATCTCTTCAATAATTATGTCTGCCTCTTTCTTTTGCAAAATAAAGAAACTCATTCCCTACTCTAGCTATCTAGATCGCTCACTGATCTAACTAATTAGAATAAAATTCCAGGAATGTGGACTGACTTTAGCACACTAACTCCTAAAAAATCTATCTATCTATCTGCAGCACAGGAACCTGCCTAACAGTGTGTGTCTAACAGAATGACGCTGTGTGCTGTGTGTGGGCTATATATAGAGGCTGGGTCACATGCTGCACTGGCCAATCACAGCCATGCCATTAGTAGGCATGGCTGTGATGGCTTCTAGGGCACACTAGTGAAACGATCATCCGTTGGCTGGCCTAAAGCTGTTAAAAAGGCGCCAATACAGCGCCGAACACCGGACCCGAACCCGAACTTACAGCCAATAGTTCGGGTTCGGGTCCGGGTCCCGGACACCCAAAAGTCCGGTACGGACCCGAACTTTACAGTTCGGGTTCGCTCAACCCTATAGATTCTTATGTGTCTCCGGGACTCTGGATGTGGGATATCAGCATTTGAGGTCCAATACCTGCCAAAAATGTTAAAGTGAAGTCTGAGCTGAGCAACCCCAAGTGAGCAGTACCACCCCATATGGGCAAAGAGACATTCAGAAGGTTCATTGTCAAGCTGAAAAGTGGGAGAGAGAGAGAGGTACTGTGGTGAGCCAGCGGGAAACAGTATGGTGATGTTCTGTGTGGTGATGTTTACTTTTAGGCCAAAGTAAAGGAAGGTTGTGGGGCAGTTTTTGTGTTATCACCCTCCATAAGCCATATAGCACAGCAGAACTGGATAGATTCATGGCACACATACAGTACACATTTATTTCAATTGTATACTTAACCTTTTGCTCAGAGTTGCCTTTTAACTCCACCCTGCAAGGACTTAGCTATTTATCAATATCTATCTAATTTAGCAGTAGTATATCAGCAATGTATACTATTGCTACCATCAGGTTTAAGCCAGATATCACAGAAAACATAGATAATTCCTCTGCAGACCTCCAGTATTGCTTTACAGTGTTGGTTGAAGTCAATTAAGGGCCTTTGCAGCTCCGGAGTGTGACATTTTCAGTTCAAATCCCCCAGAAAGGGACTCGAAAGAATCCTGGGATTAAGGCTGTTTTCGTTGTTCGATAGCCATTCCAAAAACAAAACTATATCTATTAAAAATAATGAATCCCATTAGAGCCAGAAGCATTTCTCGTGTGATTAATGCTGTATACATATTTTCTGTGGATTCCGTCCCAGTTTCGCAGCCAAGGGATGGTCATAAATAGTCTCCAGCGCACCTGTAATAGCTCTCCGGTCAGATTAATGACGCAGATATTTTATATATGTGACGTCTCGTGTTTATGGGCATTCAGCAGACTTAAATCATGCTGAAATGTTTTTATGCTTTTGGTCATAACTGTTTGAGATGACTTCTAGCATCGCATGTCATTTTATGCTTGGTTACTCTTGTGTGCAAACCACAATGCCGGCTAGATTGCAGCTAACATGGCACGCTGTCACTTTTGATGGCAGAACATAGAAGGTGAATGTTCTTTCACACACACATTCTGGCACACATATGTGCATGTTCAAAGTACAACTATGAGCTCAAGCAAAAAAAGATGATGCAGTCACTAGTATTAACAAGTTTTTTTTTCTGAGTCCCTCCATAACATAGTTTGATGACCTGCCAGTAAATCTGATGATTTTCCACTTCCTGTAATAGGAGAACATCTGTTCGTTTTGCAGTGAACTCGCTGCAGCGTTGTCACCCTGTAGAAAGGTAGTCGAAAATGGAAATGTAGTTTTAAGCCTTTAAGTGCCAGAGCATTTTTTTCCCACATGTTAAAGTGCATCTTAGGCCTAAAAATTAATGAATTCCCAAAACATTATTTTATTTTCTGAAAGCAGAAACCCTGAAGAATAAAATGGTCATAATGTCACATGAAATTAATGCAAAGCTTTAGCAAGCACAACATTTCAGTAACTAATACAATAATGTTAATTTTAGTGCACAAAATAGGAATATATTACCCACATTTTTGATAAAAGATGAGGTTATGCTGAGTAAATAGATACACAGCAAGTCATGGTTTAAAATTGTATACATTCAAACAATGGTGACAAACTTCAGTACCTAAATTTTTCCATACGTGAAGCATTAAAAACTCTAATGCCCCGTAAACACGGTCGGAAATTCCGACCACAAAATCCGTCGGATTTTCCAACAACATAATCCGATCAGACTTTTTCCATCGGAATATCCGACCGTGTGTACGGGGCATTACAGGTTATCAGTGTAGGGTTAACCTTGAATAATGGCCCTAAAATTATTGTTCTCACTCTAGCATGAAAGTAACAACAGTGGTGACATTTTTGTTGTTTCTGGGTCCTTACTAGCTAGCTGGGATAGAAGAACCTTGAAACATGACAGGGGTATACAGGTTATGGGGGTCTGTGGAAGCGATCCAGTGACTTATTACATAGTTTTTGTTATATTCATAGATTGTAATGTTTATGGTGAGCCTCAGGGTAGAAATTTTCCCTGCAACGATGACAGTTCCTCTTTACACCATTAAAATTATGGTCCTACATGGTTGACTTTCTTGACTTTAAGATTGCAGTTTACTGAAGATATCCTGACGCCCACCATCCTGTCCTCCATTCAAAAAAATCCTTGTACTCTTTTCATAAAATACAGCATGATCTTTGAATGGGAGAGAGTCGGATGAATGATAGGATTTACATACAGTATCTCACCAAAGTGAGTACACCCCTCACATTTTTGTAAATATTCTATTATAACCTTTCATGTGACAATACCGAAGAAATTACACTTTGCTCCAATGTAGAGTAGTGAGTGTACAGCTTGTATAACAGTGTAAACTTGCTATCCCCTGAAAATAACTCAATGCACAGCCATTAATATATAAACCGCTGGCAACAAAAGTTAGTACATCGCTTAGTGAAAATGTCCAAATTGGCCCAATTAGCCATTTTCCGTCCCCGGTGTCATGTGACTTGTTATGCCGCGTACACATGTGCGGACTTTTGCCGGCGGACCTAGTCCAGCGGACAATCCCGCCGGACTTTCCAGCTGGGTCCGCTGGACTTTCCGAGCGTGTGGACTTGCCCACACACGTGCGGACTTGCCCACACACGCACGGACTTCTCCGGCGGATAATCCGCCGGCCAAAGTCCGCGGGACTTTTGAAAATGAACGGACTTGCCGCTCATCGGCAGTCCGTTCATTTAGCACGTGACTTCAGGTACGTAGCTAGCGTAGGCAGTAAATGCCGGCGCGCTAGCTCCGTCACCTGTCATGGATTTAAAGGGAATCCCCACGCCGAAAAACGGCGTGGGGGTTCCCCCCAAATCCATGTCAGACCCTTATCCGAGCACGCAGCCTGGCAGGCCAGGAAAGGGGTGGGGACGAACGATGTCACAGTCCCAGCATCCTCCGGGACTGTGACAACACAAGGGGGCGGGGTCACCATGTGACATGAACATGTGACCCTGTCCCCATGCCCCTATATAAGTCCTAGCGCAGAGCGGCACAGGCATTCCGGGCAGAGAGAGCGTCGGGTCAACATCGGAAGAAGAAGAAGAACAAGAACAAGAAGGACAAGAAGAAGGACAAGGCACCGGCGGCGCGGAAGACGACGACCGCCGCAAGAACAGAAGAGACCCCGGAAGACCCCCGAAGGCGGATCGAGAACCCCAGACGGCGGCGACGACGACGAAGAAGGTAGCCGGACTTCCCCCGCTCGGTAAAAGAGCTTGGTAAATGGCGGGGGAGTCCGGCGAGAAGACCCCCAAGACGGAAGAAGACCTCCGAAGGCGGATCGAGACCCCCAGACGGCGGCGACGACGAAGAAGGTAGCCGGACTTCCCCGCTCGGTAAAAGAGCTTGGTAAATGGCGGGGGAGTCCGGCGAGAAGACCCCCAAGACGGAAGAAGACCCCCGAAGGCGGATCGAGAACCCCAGACGATGGCGACGACGACGAAGAAGGTAGCCGGACTTCCCCGTTCGGTAAAAGAGCTTGGTAAATGGCGGGGGAGTCCGGCGAGAAGACCCCCAAGACGGAAGAAGACCCCCGAAGGCGGATCGAGACCCCCAGACGGCGGCGACGACGAAGAAGGTAGCCGGACTTCCCCCGCTCGGTAAAAGAGCTTGGTAAATGGCGGGGGAGTCCGGCGAGAAGACCCCCAAGACGGAAGAAGACCCCCGAAGGCGGATCGAGACCCCCAGACGGCGGCGACGACGAAGAAGGTAGCCGGACTTCCCCCGCTCGGTAAAAGAGCTTGGTAAATGGCGGGGGAGTCCGGCGAGAAGACCCCCAAGACGGAAGAAGACCCCCGGAGCAGTGCAATAAACTATTTTTTCAAAAGTGTGGGTGTTTTTTTTTACTTTACATTTTACACCTTAGGTGAATGGGTAGGGGTACATCGTACCCCATACTCATTCACATAGGGTGGGGGGCCGGTATCTGGGGGCCCCCTTATTAAAGGGTGCTCCCAGATGCCGATAAGCCCCCGCCCGCAGACCCCGACAACCAACGGCCAGGGTTGTCGGGAAGAGGCTCTTGTCCTCATCAACATGGGGACAAGGTGCCTTGGGGTGGGGGGGCCGCACGGCCCCCCTTTCCCAGGGCACCCCCCATGTTGAGGGCACGCGGCCTGGTACGGCTCAGGGGGGGGGCGCTCGTTCGTTCCCACCCCTTTCCTGGCCTGCCAGGCTGCGTGCTCGGATGAGGGTCTGACATGGATTTGGGGGGAACCCCCACGCCGTTTTTCGGCGTGGGGATTCCCTTTAAATTCATGACAGGTGACGGAGCTAGCGCGGCGGCATTTACTGCCTACGCTAGCTACGTACCTGAAGTTACGTTCGAAATGAACGGACTGCTCCGTGTGTGGGCAAGTCCGTTCATTTTCAAAAGTCCCGCGGACTTGCCTACTAACGGCGGGATTGTCCGCTGGACTGCCAAGTCCAGCGGATAATTTTAAAACAAAACTTAAAACTTTGGTCCGCCGGACTTTGGCGCCAAAAAGTCCGCCGGCGCCCACACACGAGGGGATTATCCGCTGGACTTCAGTCCAGCGGATAATCCCGCGGGATTGTCCCTTCGTGTGTACGCGGCATTAGTGTTACAAGGTCTCAGGTGTGAATGGGGAACAGGTGTGTTAAATTTGGTGTTATCGCTTTCACTCTCTCATACTGGTCACTGGAAGTTCAACATGGCACCTCATGGCAAAGAACTCTCTGAGGATATGAAAAAAAGTTGTTGCTCTACATAAAGATGGCCTAGGCTATAAGAAGATTGCCAAGACCCTGAAACTGAGCTGCAGCACAATGGCCAAGACCATACAGCGGTTTAACAGGACAGGTTCCACTCAGAACAGGCCTCACCATGGTCGACCAAAGAAGTTGAGTGCACGTGCTCAGCGTCATATACAGAGGTTGTCTTTGGGAGATAGACGTATGAGTGCTGCCAGCATTGCTGCAGAGGTTGAAGGGGTGGGGGGTCAGCCTGTCAGTGCTCCGACCATACGCCGCACACTGCATCAAATTGGTCTGCAGGGTTGTCGTCCCAAAAGGAAGCCTCTTCTAAAGATGATGCACAAGAAAGCCCACAAACTGTTTGCTGAAGACAAGCAGACTAAGGACATGGATTACTGGAACCATGTCCTGTGGTCTGATGAGACCAAGATAAACTTATTTGTTTCAGATGGTGTCAAGCGTGTGTGACGGCAACCAGGTGAGGAGTACAAAGACAAGCATGCCTTGCCTACAGTCAAGCATGGTGGTGGGAGCGTCATGGTCTGGGGCTGCATGAGTGCTCTGGGGATCTACAGTTTATTGAGGGAACCATGAATGCCAACATGTACTGTGACATACTGAAACAGAGCATGATCCCCTCCCTTTGGAGACTGAGCCGCAGGGCAGCACTCCAACATGATAACGACCCCAAACACACCTCCAAGATGACCACTGCCTTGCTAAAGAAGCTGAGGGTAAAAGTGATGGACTGGCCAAGTATGTCTCCAGACCTAAACCCAATTCAGCATTTGTGGGGCATCCTCAAATGGAAGGTGGAGGAGCGCAAGGTCTCTAATATCCACCAGCTCTGTGATGTCATTATGGAGGAGTGGAAGAGGACTCCAGTGGCAACCTGAGAAGCTTTGGTGAACTCCATGCCCAAGAGGGTTAAGGCAGTGCTGGAAAATAATGGTGGCCACAAAAAATATTGACACTTTGGGCCCAATTTGGACATTTTCACTTTTGTTGCCAGCAGTTTAGACATTAACGGCTGTGTGTTGAGTTATTTTGAGGGGACAGCATATTGACACTATTATACAAGCTGTACACTCACTACTTTACATTGTAGCAAAGTATAATTTCTTCAGTGTTGTCACATATAAAGATATGATAAAATATTTACAAAAATGTGAGGGGTGTAGCACATTTAGAACATGTACGAAATGGGGCAGGAGCGGTGAAGGAGCAGTGTATACACCACTCCTTCACCGCTCCAAAGATGCTGCTAGCAGGACTTTTTTTTAGCTTCCTGCCAGCGCACCGCTCCAGTGTGAAAGCCCTCAGGCTTTCACACTGGAGAGACAGGAGAGGCTTTTTAGAGGCGATATGAAGGCGCTATTTTAGCGTTGTAGCGCCTGTAAAGTGCCACAGTGTGAAAGGGGTCTCTTGCCAGGAATACTCAAGTTATAGGAAGCCAGTGACTCATTCAAACCTTTGTGGCCCACCTGCAACTAAAACATCATTTTGAGTGGACTTTTATGGACTTAGAGCTCTTTAAATTCCAGTTGGAAGTTTTTGCAGGTTGTGCTTCGTAATTTTTATATTTATTTAATTTTGTTTTTATTTTATATGTTTTTACAAACATTCTGTACAGGGCAATGGCAAAAAAAAAATGGAACTCTCGGCAAACAGGTAAATACATGTTCTAAATGTGCTACACCCCTCACATTTTTGTAAATATTTTATCATATCTTTATATGTGACAACACTGAAGAAATTATACTTTGCTACAATGTAAAGTAGTGAGTGTACAGCTTGTATAATAGTGTCAATTTGCTGTCCCCTCAAAATAACTCAACACACAGCCGTTAATGTCTAAACTGCTGGCAACAAAAGTGAAAATGTCCAAATTGGGCCCAAAGTGTCAATATTTTTTGTGGCCACCATTATTTTCCAGCACTGCCTTAACCCTCTTGGGCATGGAGTTCACCAAAGCTTCTCAGGTTGCCACTGGAGTCCTCTTCCACTCCTCCATAATGACATCACAGAGCTGGTGGATATTAGAGACCTTGCGCTCCTCCACCTTCCATTTGAGGATGCCCCACAAATGCTCAATTGGGTTTAGGTCTGGAGACATACTTGGCCAGTCCATCACTTTTACCCTCAGCTTCTTTAGCAAGGCAGTGGTCATCTTGGAGGTGTGTTTGGGGTCGTTATCATGTTGGAGTACTGCCCTGCGGCTCAGTCTCCAAAGGGAGGGGATCATGCTCTGTTTCAGTATGTCACAGTACATGTTGGCATTCATGGTTCCCTCAATAAACTGTAGATCCCCAGTGCCGACAGCACTCATGCAGCCCCAGACCATGACGCTCCCACCACCATGCTTGACTGTAGGCAAGGCATGCTTGTCTTTGTACTCCTCACCTGGTTGCCATCACACACGCTTGACACCATCTGAAACAAATAAGTTTATCTTGGTCTCATCAGACCACAGGACATGGTTCCAGTAATCCATGTCCTTAGTCTGCTTGTCTTCAGCAAACAGTTTGTGGGCTTTCTTGTGCATCATCTTTAGAAGAGGCTTCCTTTTGGGACGAAAAACCCTGCAGACCAATTTGATGCAGTGTGCGGCGTATGGTCGGAGCACTGACAGGCTGACCCCCCACCCCTTCAACCTCTGCAGCAATGCTGGCAGCACTCATACGTCTATCTCCCAAAGACAACCTCTGTATATGACGCTGAGCACGTGCACTCAACTTCTTTGGTCGACCATGGTGAGGCCTGTTCTGAGTGGAACCTGTCCTGTTAAACTGCTGTATGGTCTTGGCCATTGTGCTGCAGCTCAGTTTCAGGGTCTTGGCAATCTTCTTATAGCCTAGGCCATCTTTATGTAGAGCAACAACTTTTTTTCATATCCTCAGAGAGTTCTTTGCCATGAGGTGCCATGTTGAACTTCCAGTGACCAGTATGAGAGAGTGAAAGCGATAACACCAAATTTAACACACCTGTTCCCCATTCACACCTGAGACCTTGTAACACTAACAAGTCACATGACACCGGGGATGGAAAATGGCTAATTGGGCCAATTTGGACATTTTCACTAAGCGATGTACTAACTTTTGTTGCCAGCGGTTTATATATTAATGGCTGTGCATTGAGTTCTTTTCAGGGGATAGCAAGTTTACACTGTTATACAAGCTGTACACTCACTACTCTACATTGGAGCAAAGTGTAATTTCTTCGGTGTTGTCACATGAAAGGTTATAATAGAATATTTACAAAAATGTGAGGGGTGTACTCACTTTGGTGAGATACTGTATGTAAATCCTATCATTCATCCGACTCTCTCCCATTCAAAGATCATGCTGTATTTTATGAAAAGAGTACAAGGATTTTTTTGAATGGAGGACAGGATGGTGGGCGTCAGGATATCTTCAGTAAACTGCAATCTTAAAGTCAAGAAAGTCAACCATGTAGGACCATAATTTTAATGGTGTAAAGAGGAACTGTCATCGTTGCAGGGAAAATTTCTACCCTGAGGCTCACCATAAACATTACAATCTATGAATATAACAAAAACTATGTAATAAGTCACTGGATCGCTTCCACAGACCCCCATAACCTGTATACCCCTGTCATGTTTCAAGGTTCTTTTATCTCAGCTAGCTAGTAAGGACCCAGAAACAACAAAAATGTCACCACTGTTGTTACTTTCTCACAGCTGTGGCTGGAGAGGAAGAAAAAAAAATCAAGTCTAAAAAAATTTAAAGTATACTCAAGTACTTAACTCCCCCCCTCCCAAAAGCCTACCACACTACCCTCACATGCATGGGGGGGGGGGGGGGCTGCCCATGTACAAAATCATATATTGCACTACATGTTACATATCGCTGTGCATGCTAGAGTGAGAACAATAATTTTAGGGCTATTATTCAAGGTTAACCCTACACTGATAACCTGTAATGCCCCGTACACACGGTCGGATATTCCGATGGAAAAAGTCTGATCGGATTATGTTGTTGGAAAATCCGACTGATTTTGTGGTCAGAATTTCCGACCGTGTGTACGGGGCATTAGAGTTTTTAATGCTTCACCTATGGAAAAATTTGGGTACCGAAGTTTGTCACCATTGTTTGAATGTATACAATTTTAAACCATGACTTGCTGTGTATCTATTTACTCAGCATAACCTCATCTTTTATCAAAAATGTGGGTAATATATTCCTATTTTGTGCACTAAAATTAACATTATTGTATTAGTTACTGAAATGTTGTGCTTGCTAAAGCTTTGCATTAATTTCATGTGACATTATGACCATTTTATTCTTCAGGGTTTCTGCTTTCAGAAAATAAAATAATGTTTTGGGAATTCATTAATTTTTAGGCCTAAGATGCACTTTAACATGTGGGAAAAAAATGCAAAAATGCTCTGGCACTTAAAGGCTTAAAACTACATTTCCATTTTCGACTACCTTTCTACAGGGTGACAACGCTGCAGCGAGTTCACTGCAGAACGAACAGATGTTCTCCTATTACAGGAAGTGGAAAATCATCAGATTTACTGGCAGGTCATCAAACTATGTTATGGAGGGACTCAGAAAAAAAAACTTGTTAATACTAGTGACTGCATCATCTTTTTTTGCTTGAGCTCATAGTTGTACTTTGAACATGCACATATGTGTGCCAGAATGTGTGTGTGAAAGAACATTCACCTTCTATGTTCTGCCATCAAAAGTGACAGCGTGCCATGTTAGCTGCAATCTAGCCGGCGTTGTGGTTTGCACACAAGAGTAACCAAGCATAAAATGACATGCGATGCTAGAAGTCATCTCAAACAGTTATGACCAAAAGCATAAAAACATTTCAGCATGATTTAAGTCTGCTGAATGCCCATAAACACGAGACGTCACATATATAAAATATCTGCGTCATTAATCTGACCGGAGAGCTATTACAGGTGCGCTGGAGACTATTTATGACCATCCCTTGGCTGCGAAACTGGGACGGAATCCACAGAAAATATGTATACAGCATTAATCACACGAGAAATGCTTCTGGCTCTAATGGGATTCATTATTTTTAATAGATATAGTTTTGTTTTTGGAATGGCTATCGAACAACGAAAACAGCCTTAATCCCAGGATTCTTTCGAGTCCCTTTCTGCGGGATTTGAACTGAAAATGTCACACTCCGGAGCTGCAAAGGCCCTTAATTGACTTCAACCAACACTGTAAAGCAATACTGGAGGTCTGCAGAGGAATTATCTATGTTTTCTGTGATATCTGGCTTAAACCTGATGGTAGCAATAGTATACATTGCTGATATACTACTGCTAAATTAGATAGATATTGATAAATAGCTAAGTCCTTGCAGGGTGGAGTTAAAAGGCAACTCTGAGCAAAAGGTTAAGTATACAATTGAAATAAATGTGTACTGTATGTGTGCCATGAATCTATCCAGTTCTGCTGTGCTATATGGCTTATGGAGGGTGATAACACAAAAACTGCCCCACAACCTTCCTTTACTTTGGCCTAAAAGTAAACATCACCACACAGAACATCACCATACTGTTTCCCGCTGGCTCACCACAGTACCTCTCTCTCTCTCCCACTTTTCAGCTTGACAATGAACCTTTTGAATGTCTCTTTGCCCATATGGGGTGGTACTGCTCACTTGGGGTTGCTCAGCTCAGACTTCACTTTAACATTTTTGGCAGGTATTGGACCTCAAATGCTGATATCCCACATCCAGAGTCCCGGAGACACATAAGAATCTACAAGGTGGTTTAACTTTTCAGCATCTATTGAACACAAAAAATACTGAACACATCTGCCCAATGGGTTCACACGCATTAAATAAAAATGTTTTCTATTCTCTTCTCTATCCAAAACATGAAAAAAGTTTTTGGATTTATTCTGAGTTCCAGGTATAGAAAATTAACATAGTTATATTGATCCAGCTTGCACCAATATAATTATGTATGTGCCATACCTGAGAGATCCCCATGGAAGCTAGAAATTAGTGTAGCAGGCCATGCCACCACAGTGATTCCCCCTTAGCTTCCAGTGTCTAGCAGTTGTCCTGTGTATTTTGAACACAGGAGGCCTCTCGCATGACACGGGTGCCATTCAGGGAACACTTTGCATATTCTTAATGAATGCAACGCATTCCCTGATTGGATTAGGTGGAGAGGTGGAGTGGTGACATATCACGGTCAGGGGTCAGGCACGGAGACCAGTAGCTATAGCAGTCAAGAAGCTCCTGCCAACCAGTAGGATAAGAACCCAAGTAGATCACCCTGATGATATGGGCTCACCTGAGGTGTGAGGTCTAAGCACTAACTAGTATTCATCAGAGCTTTTGTTGGTGGAGATGGGTTTGCTGCGTGCTAGTGCCAGGTCGCGGTCCTCAGGATCATCGATCACAAGCTGGGGTCCAGGAGCAAATATAGCAGGTAGGGATCAAGCAGAAGCATAGTCAGTAACAAGCCTCAGGTCGATAACAAATGGTTGCAGGTTGGGATCAAGTGAAAGCATAGTCGAGCAACAAGCCAAGTCAGTAAGGAGTGGTAGTGAAGATATGGACAGCAACAGGAGCGAAAGGAACAAGGTATTGGCTGGAGAAGAGCACAATAATATGACAAACAGCAAGTGCAGAGGCATGGCTTAAAAGGGAAGCTAATGGACGGACAAGGAGTTCAAGGTTCACCAGAAACAAGATAGAAAAATTGTGCTATCTAGCATCTCAGGTGGCTCAGCAAGACGATCTACTGCCAGATGCAGCAGATGTCACGGGTTCATGATCCTGGTCCTGACATGACATCACAATCTCCACCTTGTCCAATCAGAAAACACTTTACTTTAACTGAGAAAATGGAAAGTGTTCTCTGAATGGTGCCCATGTCTGAAAGCTTGGGAATGTTACTGTAGCAGCAGTGCCTACTAGAGTGATTTCCAGGTTCCATGGGGACCCACAGGTATGTACGTATATGCAAAGTTACATTGGTCCATGTAGAAATTGCCATATCTACAACTCATCTTTAAGTTTAACCACATCATAAATATGAAAAAGTAGGTGATGATGTGGGTTGATGACAATTCAAAGCAAGCACCAACATCCCTGAATAGACAATTTGTACAGAGAGATTTGTTTTAGCAGGATTTTTTGGGTGCTAATATAGTGAGAACAAATATTCAGTTAAAAATGTTTTTATTAAGACACACATGATAAAATAGATAGTTTGTTATTCTTAAACA
This sequence comes from Lithobates sylvaticus, assembly GCA_028564925.1. Lineage (NCBI taxonomy): Eukaryota > Metazoa > Chordata > Amphibia > Anura > Ranidae > Lithobates > Lithobates sylvaticus. The sequence continues at coordinate 183,026,294 of CM053029.1, read as the reverse complement.
AACATATACATCAATACAGCTTGTATAGAGGTATGCCAGAAATTTGGAAGTATAATGTGGGAGTATCTTATCATATAGAAGGTAGCAGTTGTGAAGTTAGCCCAACATGTTTCGCCACCGTGGGCTTCCTCAGGGCATATAATAAATAACGCAGTGTACGTCAATACTTATAGAAACAAAATACATTAGGACATAATAGTTACAAGTCATAATAAAATACCCTTGCCATATCTGCCCTTGTTGTCTTCCTCCCCTTCCCCCTCCCTATATATATATATATATATATATATATATATATATATATATATATATATATATATATATATATTTAATATTGGATAGTTGATTGTAAATATCTGCAAAGTACAGTCAAACCTCAGTTGATATTCCAGTCCAGCAAATCTCAGTAACCTCTGTTTGCCTTTTTTTTTTTAATTTTGCCCATAATTCCTCCCATCTCCGAAAAAAGAGTGTTGTTACATTTATACTGGACATGATGTCTATGCACACATCTACATAAATATGATTCTGTGGTCAGATCATTTGCAGAGGTCTCGCTGCTGCCAAGTCAATTGCAAGCTTTAAAATTGAGTGCATTTGCAGACAATTGACAATATTCTTATCTTGTGCTCAAACAAGCCTACAGAGCCCACTTTATTAGCTCATTGGCTTTGTATCAGTACAACGCAAACCGCATTGTCTTCAGTACACGTACACAGTTTGTGTCATCTCAGCTTCTTCTCCCAGGAGTCTGTTGAAGACGTTCCCTCATTACTGGTGTTGTACAGTTCCCCCCCGAGTGTCCTCTTTGTCTTTCCTGACATAACATACATTGCCATTCCAATAAAATAGCACATCTTTTTCATTTCTCTTCGGCTTTTACAAAGGAAACTTAGAATATTGTCTTCCTTCTGCATAAGGAACACAAACATTTAGGGTTATGCTGTGCCATGTGTGAAATGATGCGTGAATCATATTGCAATAGTGGGCACAGATACACACAATTTCACCAGCCTAGTGGAAAATCAGCAACTACAAGTACTGTAGCTACTGACTTTTAAGAAACACAATTACTAGCCCAGCCCATGAAATTCAACACTGTCTTCCATCATAGCTGCCAACTGTCCCTGATTTGGAGCAAAGTCCCTCTGTCCCTCTTTCTTCCTCATCTGCCCCCCATTTTGGTCTGATATATAGTTGTATATAAAATACACAATTTATCTGTCATAAAGTGTTTGACACATGTGCTCTACACTTTGCACAAATTCAAAGAGACCAAGTTGGTCTGTCGTACATACTGTTGCCTTATGCGCTTATGTGAATTAGGGAGAATTATATTAGCCACACTACAGGAAGTAGGGGGGGGATATAATGCTTTGTGAGAAAGCTAATCTTCCCTTTTTTCTGGTGGGGAAACACACAGCAGTCATCATGGGCTGAACTGAACAGGTAATATAACTCTATACTTGCACCTTATATATTGTATTGTAAATATCATGTAATCCAGGGGACCTACACTGTACATTGTGTTGTAAATTCTGTCTGGTGTGTAATTTGTATATATATTATGTAACCCTATCAATAAATGTGTATTGCGGATTGAACTACCTCTTTTGTACAAAATCTCTCAGATCTAGATATGTATATGTCCATACTACTACAATGATTGAGGTGTGTGAACATATACAAATACTAGACTACAAATGGCGACCACAAAGGGACAGAAAAATTTGGTGGTCTCTTTCAGCAATATCTCACGGGGTTGCAAATATCTACAAAAAGCACACTATGAAGGGATTTTTCATTTGAATGCTAAAAATGAACATTGGTGCTCTATGTGCTCAATATAGAAATGGGCTATAAGAAATAGCTGTGTTGTACAGTGTGTAATCATTAGGGGGCCTACTGTTATTATACTAAGGAACACATAACTTAGGATAAAAGCTAAATATAATATAGAATTTGTACATGAAGAGTCCAGATGCATTAGAAGGAGATGAAAAGAGCTGTTGCCCAATGTTATGCATGGAGATTCAGTCTATTTAAAAATGTTTGAAAGATGTTTTCCTGCAGGGGATGAAGTGCATGTATGCCCATCAACAGGAATTGGAAACACAGCACAAAAGATGGATAGGGAGAACGGACAGTCTTTAGAAAATGTGCTACTTGTAGCTAACAATATTGGCAAACTATTGCCAGGAGTGCACATAACATTTCATGCAGATAATGTCTTGCAACGATGTAAATTGCTGGGAGTTGCCAACTCCAGAGATCAGGTTAAAGTTTTACTATTAACAGTTAACTTAGACACATGGTCTTCCCTACCAGACCATGTTAAAGAAGGAAGAGCAGATTACAATGAAACTGTAGATGAATTGCTAAAAATATTATATCCCTCTGACCTAGGCTTAATAGCAGCATTTAGAACAAAACAGGAAAATAATGAGAATCCACTTCTTTATGCAAACAGGCTATGGTCAGCTTACTATGTAGGCAAACGGAGAAACGTACACAGAGAAGACCCAGAGTACAAAACCATCCTAATATCTAATGCCCATCCAAAATTTAAAAGTCAATGTGGATTTTTTATAAATCCTCTTAAAGATTCATATCAATGTATCATGGACTGTATGCATAATTTTTTTCATGTAGCAAGAAAGTCTGAATCTGTGAAATCAAAAATACATCACAAGAGTACAAACAATACCTGTTTAGCAAGTCACCCTACAAGAGACGTGGCCACCTTTTCAAACAGAAAGAGGCACCATTACAATTACAATGCCTCCAAAGATAAGATCTATAGGCATGGCCCAGCAGTTACTAGTCAAAGGCAAATAGCCACATGCTCCCCTTTGAATGTAAATCCTATGGAAAGCGATCTCAGATTACAGCACAGGAAATCAGTTCTAAAAGAACTTAAGTTGATAACCACAATTACCTCTCGTGAAAATGAGATTGAACTACTGAAGTCACATATTCATGATTGGGAAAATACCAATAAAATAATGGAAACATCACAACATGCTCTCAAGGTAAAATATGAAGCATGCCATGCAGATTTGAGACAGTGTAATAAAGAACTGAAAGAAATAAAACAATCTTTTGATCAAATTGTTAAGGTCCCACAGAAAACCGTCTGTTCCATTCAAACACAAAATAAAGGACGGAGGGCCAACCTATCTATATTATCTGCTAGGACTTCCCCTTACGGGGAACAAAACTTAAATATTAGCAATGTAGAAACAGCGAAAGAAATACCAGATCTAATGTGTCATTCCGATGTCTATGATCTGAGTAATTTATTTTCACCAGATCCAAGTGTGAATGTCAGTGAACATATACCTATGTAAATGTAACAATGTGGCAGTGTTTGCTTTCTTTGTGTCAAAGAAAGGGAAAAGGATAATAACTTTTGTCTAAGTTTTATTTTCCAGGTGCAGGGAGCTCATGAGAAAGTATTTACATATTAAGCAGGTGTATTAATATAGATGTATATACATAAATATATACACCTAAGGTAATGTATATTAGGCTAGGTATTCAAACATGGTTATTAGTAATGCATGATCTTCCCCAAAGGATCAGAAGACTGTCATAAATATTCAAAGGTATAGGGTACAAGTATTTCTTAGTACAAAAGCTTACTCTCGCTTCATTGTATTTATTTTTTGTTTCTGGTTGGTGTTCTTGGTTGTTTTTTTTTTTTGTTTTTTTTTCCTTTCTCCCGTTTACAGAAACGCCTAACAATTAATTTGCAATTACCAAAGCGTTATCCAGAAGGTATGGGATGCAAACCAAATGAATGTGTATGTGTGAGCGATGGAATGCATGAGTATGAACAGTACATGTATAAACTAAGATTTGTTTTTTTGATAGGGGGTGCACCCAACATTGTTTTATGGCCATCAATAAGTGTGATCACACTAATGCGCATGCGTTGCACTGTTTATGATTATTTTATTAATATTTGTTGTTTTTTTCCCGTTTATAATGAGCTCAATACTGGTACCAGTTAAAATTTATAATTTTTTTTTACAAGTTTTAAGTATTCGCGAATAAATAACCTGTGCACAGATATGAATTATTTTTTTTTATGTCCTTTCTGGGGGCTTACAGTGAAGATTCATTCACTCTGACACTTGGAACTTACATGATACATTACTTTGCACATTGTGGCATCTTAGGCATTCAGTAGGTCTTGTGTTGCGTGTTGTTTTCCCTTCCAAATTCACTCATGTGAAGATTATAGGTCTACATGTTGTATTCTTAGAATGTAAGTATTTATAAACCCTACAGAGTTTTCCTATAATTTTTGGCTATCAGAGTTTAGATATGGGGTGGGTCCTGTACATTTTTGACTTTACTTACAGTTGATGGATTCATTACCTCTGCTGGAAGGCGGTTCCAAGCATCCACTACTAGTTAGGCCAGTATGAACCTCTCAGAGAGGTACAGTGAGATGTTATTAATGATTTTTAAGTTTTGTATTATAGGATAAATGCACAAACAAGGACGGATGATTGGACCCAGATGTGTACCCAAATACAAATAAGGACCTTAAAGAACATCATTTTTTTTTTGTGTATGTTCTTAGGAGAAGCCTTAAATATTATTAATTACAGGCCTAGGTAAATTCTAAACACTGGTTTGGGGCAGTCTGTTTCAATAAACCCTCTAGAAAAACAACTTTTTGTGGCCTTTTTGACTTGCAAATGGGTTTGCACTGAGAGTCAATTAATATGTTAATCACCACCGGGAGAGGGGGTTACCTTTAGTATACCTACAATGCTAAAGGCAGTTTTTCAAATTTTTTTTTTGGGTTAACAAGACACAGATTTAAGCCCCTTCAACAAAGTTAAAGTTTGGGCCAGCATTCAATCTGTATGGTTTAATTATTTTGTCTTATTTTTTATTTTATTTTTTATTTTAATTTTATTATTTTTTTTTTATTATTTTAATTGTAATTTTTAATTTTTTTTTTTAATCAATTTATTTTTTTTTTTTTTTTGTTTGATTTTCTTCTTTTTTTTTTTTCTCTTAAGGGAAAGGATTTTTATTTTTTTTTTGTTGTTGTTTTTTTTTTATTTCTTTCCTATATCACCTTATTTTTTTTTTTTTTTTGGTGATTCTTCAGTTTTGCGTGACTATGGTCAAATAAAAAAAAAAGAGGGGAGTGAGTACGGGGAACACTACATGGAGAACATTTAAAGCGATTAGAAATGTTGATATAGAATATTAAGGCTTCCCTGTAGCATTTTGGGGATGGGCCAAGTCCCAACAGGTGTTAGTTTTCTCTTATGACATGGGATAATCGTTTTATATGAATTTAGGTCATGGTAGCTATTTATCATGACCCTAGTAATATTAGGGTTTAACAACAGTCATGTGACTATTTTCTGTGTAAATGTGACATACAATCCTCTCTACAGTTCTAACATTTGGGCAGTCATCAGATGTGGTCATTGATATTGTTTTTTTGTTGGTCAGGTTTTCCTTTGTGTGCCATAATAAGTCAAAGAGCATTGCGTGAATATAATATAGATATACTGTGACTGGTGAGACTCATAGTGATTGGCAAATAGCAGGGAGTATAGTACAATTGTACTTAAAAGTATTTTAGCTTGATTGTTCCTGAAGCCACTAGTGACTGGTGACATCACACTTATCCATATTCTGAAATCAAGTTATTTTTGTCTGCGTAGATGACACTGCCTATTCTGCACATAGAACTCTCAAAGTGGTGACCTCTTCTGTAGCCTGCTAAAGGCCGGACGGTACAGTAGCTACCCATGGTAGCCAAAGACAGAGCTATATGCCCAAATGTTTGGCACCAGCACTGAACATAGCTGCAGTAAAGGGAGCTAGTGGTGAGTTGCGATGGCAACAAGATCCCCCTGGACACTTAAAGTGTCACACACACACACACACACACAGTGGTATTCAGCAGAAGGTGGAGCAGAGTTACTTGCAGGCATATGACAATGGAGGAAGAAAGATGTGCGGTGAAATCAGAAACCTGGCTGAAGAACGTAAACTTTCAAATTGTTACACATGTCACTGGGAAAAGGGTCTCACTTTATGTTGCAGTATATCTATGGCAATTAAAAGGTCCTTACTGCTCAGACTTACCAGACAAGCATTCAGTTGAATACATATGTCCCAAATGTACTTGTGTATCTCTTTCTCTACCTCTGTCCACATTAATAAAGTATAATCTTAGAAAGCCCGGATAGCTGTTCCAAAGGCCATTACTGTATGCTGTATCCAACTGGAATCACCATGGAAGGCTGTCCCAGAAGCAAGGGCAACATGACCAGATTGACATTATGGACTTTCGCACTATTATTATTGGACAGTTGAGAACAAGGATCCTCATGTTTTTATTATTATTAATTTTTTTTTCCCCCTTCATTTTTTTTTTTTTTGGGGTGTGTTTTTATTTTTCTCTTTATTTATCATATGATTTTTCTGTTATTATTATGGACTTATTACATCCAGAACAAGTGATGACTACCGATACTGGGATCCAGAAATGTGAACTGTAGAGATGGAGAGTTTAAAAGTTTTGTTTATTCTCAAAGAAGTTATTTCATTTCAGAGGGCAAAGCTGAAAAGTTCCAAATATTAAAGAAGATTGCACATAAACCATTATTCTATGTGTGGCCGAGTCTCATATACTCAACTGGCCACAAGGGGCCATCTGTTGCCTTATGCGCTTATGTGAAATCTACATTAATATCTGTACAATATTGTAAGTAGAAATATATTTCAGTTAGAGGGAAATATATATATTTAAAGTATTGAGGGTTGTGTTGGTGTTACTGTAATTAGTTCAACTTCAAAGCTTGGCCTTTTGTTTTCCCTGATAACATCTCACCTGGGTAGTAAACAACAGCCTTCTTTGATTCATCCAATCAGGCTGTGCCCAATAGACATGTACTAGGTGACCAATTAGGGAGAATTATATTAGCCACACTACAGGAAGTAGGGGGGGGATATAATGCTTTGTGAGAAAGCTAATCTTCCCTTTTTTCTGGTGGGGAAACACACAGCAGTCATCATGGGCTGAACTGAACAGGTAATATAACTCTATACTTGCACCTTATATATTGTATTGTAAATATCATGTAATCCAGGGGACCTACACTGTACATTGTGTTGTAAATTCTGTCTGGTGTGTAATTTGTATATATATTATGTAACCCTATCAATAAATGTGTATTGCGGATTGAACTACCTCTTTTGTACAAAATCTCTCAGATCTAGATATGTATATGTCCATACTACTACAATGATTGAGGTGTGTGAACATATACAAATACTAGACTACAATACGGTAAGTTTGCATTAACCCTGTAGGTGAAGTAACTGGTTTAATGTCTTACTTGCAAGAGAAAACAGCATGTGTGTTTGCACAATCCTATGTTTTCCTATCCAGCCACATTTACACCTAGCATTTTACAAACACTTGTCTTTTTTGAGCATTTTTAACTCGACACGCACAGGACAAACACAGCACAGTAGCTCCTGGAGCAATTATCTGCATTCAGTTTTTCATGTTTTTTACTGTGTATTTTGCTGCTTTTAGTGAGCGTTTTTTAATGCAGCAAAACACGTGTCTTTTTGCTACTTATGGTGTGCCATTAACAATGAATGGCATTGCAAACGCAACACACATTTTTAGTTTGTTTGTAAACAAAACGAGAACTTAGAGCAGGGGTAGGCAACCTTTTGAGCACAGTGTGCCGAAAAATATTTTCAAAGAAATTGAGTGTGCCGATTTTATAACAAAAAATGTCAACTTCACACTCTCAATCACGAAAAAGATTTTTTATGAAGTAAATGCTACTTTAGTAGTGAGAAATTGACATCCTGCACTCTCACACCTCAGATCAACCCCAATTCCTGCAACTCCACACTTCAGATCACTGTCCCCCCCTGCACATATGTTTCACCACTGTACTACCCTGCACAACTGCCCCACCACTGTAACCCCCTGCACACCTGCCCCACCACTGTAACCCCCTGCACAACTGCCCCACCACTGTAACCCCCTGCACACCTGCCCCACCACTGTAACCCCCTGCTCACCTGTCCCACCACTGTAACCCCCTGCACAACTGCCCCACCACTGTAACCCCCTGCACACGTGCCCCACCACTGTAACCCCCTGCACAACTGCCCCACCACTGTAACCCCCTGCACAACTGCCCCACCACTGTAACCCCCTGCTCACCTGTCCCACCACTGTAACCCCCTGCTCGCCTGTCCCACCACTGTAACCCCCTGCACAACTGCCCCACCACTGTAACCCCCTGCACACCTGCCCCACCACTGTAACCCCCTGCACAACTGCCCCACCACTGTAACCCCCTGCACAACTGCCCCACCACTGTAACCCCCTGCACAACTGCCCCACCACTGTAACTCCCTGCTCACCTGTCCCACCACTGTAACCCCCTGCACAACTGCCCCACCACTGTAACCCCCTGCACACCTGCCCCACCACTGTAACCCCCTGCACAACTGCCCCACCACTGTAACCCCCTGCACAACTGCCCCACAAACCTGATATCACTGATATCAACAACAGGGGGCACTGCGGGAGATAAAGAAACCCGTGGGTCTCTACCGTACCACCCGATAACCAACATTCCCGCAGTGCACAATAACCATAAACATCAACAACGTTTGATGTAACAAGGAGGGGCCATCTATTGATGAGCCCCCCACACACTTACCACCTCTATAACAGCTGCCGTCACTGACCAACAAAATAAACAACGCCACAGCCTGAAAAGGGAGACCCCTCACCCTTGATGGCACCTCCACACCCGCAGGGCCGCCTGAATTCCCTCCTGCAGTCCCAATGACCATAGGTCTATCCCCACATCTGTCAGATGTACACCATCCCGTCTCAGATACATCCCCACGTTTACCTCCAACTCCCGGTGGCGAATTACTAGGCCACCTTGCCATGCTAGAAACCGTCCCACCACTTTATTTATCCTGATCCGGGCTTTGTTCAGCCTGTACACGGATCTGGCCATGCGCCACGACGTCCTTGCCACCATATCGGACCATATCAACATGGTCCCAGGGAAAGTGGCGCGGAGGAACATAATGTCTGCCTTAATATCCGCTATTAAGTCCCTCACCGTCCTCACCCCCAAATCATTACCGCCGGCATGAATGACCAGCACATCAGGTGGTCGGTCCAACCAAGCGTACCGCTCCACCTCCGGCACCACCCTGCCCCACATCATGCCCGGCCTACCTAACCACCGGATAACTGCCTCCCTCCTGGAGATACCCAGCTGTCTCCCACCTGGTCTTACGTCCCCCCTCCTGGCACCCCAGCACACGTACGAATGCCCGAGGATCCATACGAGGAGCTGTCGCCCCGCATCTGTAATAACAAGCACAGCATTACCAACACAACCCACATAATAATTCAACTTTATGCTGCACCCCCGAACTGTACCCACCTCACACCAAAATTATTAAAACATTTTTTTTTTTATTCATACACCAACTGTGGCCGAATATAACTACAGAACCGCTGCGATTCCCATCTCCCCAACTTTTGCACATCCACCTCATCCAACCCGTACCTGGCGGCTTCTGTAGCCGCCCCAATACGGAAGGAGTGTGAGGCGTAGGCGTGACTGTCCAAACCCAACATCCCCAAACACTTTCGCAGCACTGCCACGAATTGAAATTTGGATAAGTACCGTCCATCCTCATGTAATAACAGTGGCCCTTCCCCCCCCGGTCTTTTTGTCAAAAACTTTGTCACCGTCAGCACCGGGCAAACCCCACAACCTTGTATTGCATACAAACTCACCTGCGTCCCTTTTCCACTTTGGTCCGTTTTCGATCTTCTCAACCTGACATTGATCCTATCGTCCCTCAATTCCACATCCTGAACCAACAAACCACCCGCCACCTTTTTTGAGGGACTGACCAACTCCCCAATCCTAAATGCCCCAAAGAATGCTAAAGCAAACGCTGCTAAAAACAAGTTCACCTCGTATCCCGATTGGCACACCCCCATGAGCTGCCCCCCTATGTCTACCAAGTTATTAAATGTGATAGGGCGCCGCTTATCCTTATTCCTATGCGATTTCCTATACCCCTTAATAGCCTGCTTCACCCAGAAGTCCTTCGTCAAATCTTCCCTTCTCCTCAATTTGAACCAAAACGCGAGCCCCGCCATCCTCTTTTCAATCGCAGATACTGATTTTCCAACTTCCATGTCCCTTGCCACCAGATCAAGCAACACCAACCTGTCCCCCGGATCTTCCCCCCCGGACTTAGCTACGGACTGAAGGTCGGTCCATTCCCCCCACACCTTGGAGTATGCAGACCATGTTGACTCACTTACAGACCTCCGGATCCAATCCGCCGTGGTTCCAATGCTAACTCCCACATCCAGCCCGGGCATGGAACACCCTCCGCTCGTGCTGCCGGTGCCAGCTCCCTGAACTTGTCCCACTGAAAGCGAGACAAGGCATCAGCTAACGTGTTCTCTCTACCCGGAATATGAACAGCATACAGAAAGATGTTCAACCGCATGCACCGCAGCACCAACTGCCGCATCAACCGTATAACCGGCGGTGAAGCTGCAGACATGTTGTTGATCACCTGTACCACCCCCATATTGTCGCAGTTCAACCTCAACTTGAGGTTCCTGCAAGATTCACCCCACAACTCTAACGCCAGAACCACCGGAAACAGTTCCAGGAGTACCAGATTTTTCTGAAAACCTAGCTCCACCCACGACTGCGGCCAGGGTTCCGCACTCCATTGTCCCTGAAAGAAAGCCCCATAGCCTGTAGATCCCGCGGCGTCCGTCACCAACTCCACATCGAAGTTACTTACCGGTCCTGACATCCAAACGGCCCTACCATTGTACCCTTCCAGGAACTGATCCCATATCCGTAGGTCCTCTTTATGCTCCTTGTTCAACCTAATGAAATGCGTGGGCGCCCTCACACCCCTAGTCGCTGCCGACAACCGTCTACAAAATATCCTCCCCATAGGAATAATTCTACACGCGAAATTTAACTTCCCCAACAAGGATTGTAGCGTGCGCAACTGAACCTTTTTACACCCATAGGTTTTTTCCACCAAATTCCTCAGATCCACTACCTTTTCTTCCGGCAACCTACATTCCATGGCCATGGAATCTATCACTATGCCTAAAAAACTCAACTCTGTACGTGGGCCCTCCGTTTTATCAGCTGCCAACGGCACCCGAAATTTGTCCGCAATGTGCTGCAACGTGGACAACAGTATCGCACACACATTGGAAGCAGGAGGACCCACGCACAAAAAATCATCCAAATAGTGGATGACGGAATCAATCCCTGTAACATCCCTCACTACCCATTCCAAAAAGGAACTAAACGCCTCGAACATGGCGCAAGAAATGGAACATCCCATCGGTAAACACCGATCTACGTAAAACTTTCCCTCCCAACAACATCCCAACAACCTAAAATTCTCCGGATGCACTGGTAAGAGCCGAAATGCTGCCTCCACGTCAGATTTCGCCATCAGCGCCCCTCTTCCATACCTCCTCACCCAACGTACCGCGGCATCAAATGACGTGTACGATACCGTGCACGCTTCCGGGTCTATAAAATCATTGACCGAACCCCCTTTGGGAAACGATAAATGATGAATGAGCCTAAACTTATTCGGCTCTTTTTTGGGTACCACCCCTAACGGGGACACTACCAAATCCTCCAACGGCTTGACCTCAAATGGTCCCGCCATCCTGCCCAACCCCACTTCTTTGGCCAGTTTCTCAGACACTACTTCAGGGTGTTGCAAAGCTGAT
>CM053029.1:182986809-183013954 GCA_028564925.1 Lithobates sylvaticus | reverse complement strand
GAGACAATGTATTCTCCCCGTGGGGGAAGCAGTCCCAGTCAGAAGAAGACAGTGATTATCGCTAGCAATCATAGTAGCCGCTAGTGATAATCCCAAGTAAATCCAGCAGGCTGGTTGTACCCAAGTTGATCGCTCAGACCTGGTACATTCAGCCTGCTCACAAACGGTTTGAATCTCAGCCAGTTTCTGCTGAACTGGCCAAATTTTTGAACCTTCTATGACCGAGCCTAAGTCTCCCTCCCCCCTACCTATCCTGTATAGAAAAAAATCTGGTCTAATCACTTGATCCTGCAGCTCTGGCTCAGGAAGGGCTCGACATTGGCTGGGAATTCTGGAAGCCATGACGTCAACCATAGGCTCCGACCCATTGCCCAGCCTTGGTCGGCATTCCCTTCTCTCCCCTGCAGCAGCCTCTCACTAAAACAGGGAGGCTGGAGCTATGGGATCACGTGACTGGAGTGGAAAAAAAACAAACAGTTAAGTATACACACTTTTTATATAGGTCAGAATAGGTAGGAGGGAACATTTTTGAGATTATATAGGGTTAGGTATTTTTTCCGTTTTTTTTTCAGAATTAGAGCCTCAATGTTAATCCCAGGACTAGGACTCAAGGCGCTGCTCAGGGATAAATATGAAGTCTAAACACACTGACTTGCTGAAAGCAAAATATTCCAGCATTTCAGCATTGTTGGTACCTTTGAAATGTTTTATGTCAGTACCACACCTGCTATAAAATGACAACATCTCTCTAGAAAGGAGAATATAGCATACGATTTATAATTCCCAATTAGGGATGGGCCCGGTGTTCGATTCGAACCCATGTTCGAATCGAACATCGGGCGTTCGCCCGTTCGGTGAGCCCAGAACTATTTGGGCCGCTCGCATCAAATTCGTGTGATGCGAGCGGCCCCCAATGCATTGCGCCAGTCGCAGTGCAATGCTGGCTGATGATTGGCCAAGCATGCACTGTGACCCCGCATGCTTGGCCAATCACAGCGCCGGCAGCGAGGAGAGCCATAATTGGCTACAGGCAAGATTGCGTTTCAGGGCTTTAGTACACGCCCCACGGCCTCGCATATTGCGTTTCAGTGTCAGCGTGTCAGTGTGCTGCTGACTGCTGACAATATGTGCTGTATTTCTGGGGATTTGTGTGTGCGTGCTGTTAGTACAGCATTGCAGTATCACATCTGGGGGGTGTCTATAGGTGGCCTGTGAAGGGGGGCAGGTTTCCTGTGCTTAGAACTGTCCCTTCAGGAAAAAAGCTATTTAAAAGCACTCGCGGCTAATGAATTGATGGCTCCCGTAACACAGAGAACTGTCATTCATTGATAAAAAAAAAAAAGCGTGGGGGTCCCCCCAAATTCAATAACCAGGCCCTTCAGGTCTGGGATGGATATTAAGGGGGACCCCAGCCAAAAAAAAAAAAAAATTGCGTAGGGTCCCCCTCAAAATCCATACCAGACCCTTGAGGTCTGGGATGGATTTTAAGGGGAACCCCAGCCAAAAAAAATGGCGTGGGGTCCCCCTCAAAATCCATACCAGACCCTTAGCCGAGCACGCAACCTGGCAGGCCGCAGGAAAAGAGGGGGGACGAGAGCGGCCCCCCTCCCGCCTGAACCGTACCAGGCCACATGCCCTCAACATTGGGAGGATGCTTTGGGGGTCTGAGACCCCCAAAGCACCTTGTCCCCATGTTGATGAGGACAAGGGCCTCTTCCCCACAACACTGGCCGGTGGTTGTGGGGGTCTGCGGGCAGGGGGCTTATCGGAATCTGGAAGCCCCCTTTAACAAGGGGACCCCCAGATCCCGGCCCCCCCCCCTGTGTGAAATGGTAAGGGGGTACAAAAGTACCCCTACCATTTCACCAAAAAAGTGTCAAAAATTGTAAAAATGACAGGAGACGGTCTTTGACAATTCCTTTATTAAAATCTTCTTTCTTCTTTCTTCTGGTCTTCCTTTCTTCATCCTTCGGTTTCTTCATCTTCTCCTTCCGGCATCTTCTTCCATCTTCTTCCATCTTCTTCTTCCATCATCTTCTTCCTCCGATCCGCTTCTTCTTGTGCTGGTCTTCTCGTCCTTCTCGTCCGGCATCTTCTTCCATGGCGTCGGCGTCTCTTCTTGGGCCACTCCTCGCAGTGGGAGGCTCCCGATGTGTGAGGCTTCGCTGCGTCTGACAGGTCATTTATAATGGAGGGCACCTGGTGACCCCGCCCCCTCTGACACACAGGGACGTCATGGGGAATTCCCTATGGCTTTCCCCATGACGTCAGAGGGGGGCGGGGTCACCAGGTGCCCTCCGTTATAAAAGACCTGTCAGACGGAGCGAAGCCTCACACAGCGGGAGCCTCCCATTGCGAGGAGCGGCCCGACAGAAGAACAGATGCCGACGCCATGGAAGAAGATGGCGGACGAGAAGGACGAGAAGACCAGCGCAAGAAGAAGCGGATCGGAGGAAGAAGAAAATGGAAGAAGAAGATGGAAGAAGAAGATGGAAGAAGAAGACGGAAGGAGAAGATGAAGAAACCGAAGGATGAAGAAAGAAGATTTTAATAAAGGAATTGTCAGACCGCCTCCTGTCATTTTTACAATTTTTGACACTTTTTTGGTGAAATGGTAGGGGTACTTGTTAAAGGGGGCTTCCAGATTCCGATAAGCCCCCCGCCCGCAGACCCCCACAACCACCGGCCAGGGTTGTGGGGAAGAGGCCCTTGTCCTCATGAACATGGGACAAGGTGCTTTGGGGGTCTCAGACCCCCAAAGCATTCTCCCAATGTTGAGGGCATGTGGCCTGGTACGGTTCAGGCGGGAGGGGGGGTCGCTCTCGTCCCCCTCTCTTTTCCTGCGGCCTGCCAGGTTGCGTGCTCGGATAAGGGTCTGGTATGGATTTTGAGGGGGACCCAACGCCGATGCATTTCGCGAAATCTCGCGTCATCCAGGCACCCTGGATGACGTGAGATTTCGCGAAATGCATCGGGCGAGCGACGCACTGTCACCACCTCAATCTTAGAAGACATTAGTGTTTGTGCCAAATTTCGTTTCTGAGTGTATCCGGCCGGTACACCAGACGTTCCCTGGCTGTTCATCCTTATTTGTACATGTGAGTTGTTATGGTTCTTTTTTAATAAACTAGTTTTGGAGTTAATGCACTATTTGGAGTGTTTTCATCCCTCTATATGCTGCATACCGTTTGCCTGATCCCCTGAGTGAGAGTTGGAGGTCCCTTGAGCCACAGGAGTGTCCCGGAGGTCTATGGGTGTTATCCTTTTGGAGGTCGTTTTAAAGACAAACTAAACACATGCCTGATTGACCCTCTGTGACGGGGGGGTTACATATCTTCGGTAAGGGGCCATCCTTTTTTTCCTCTGGTGGTGGTGTTTGCAAAAGTTCACCTAAATACGTGTTGGACAAGATTTGATGTATGACGATCATCGCCCAATACCTTATATTGAAACACCAACAACTTTTCTCCTTTTTTGACACTATTTGTTATTTTCCACTTTGGGACACTATTTTGTGATCACATTTGATCCACATATGAACTTTTTGTGATTAGTTTTTCACTTTTTGCGGTCATAATTGGCCCATATATGAACTTCTTTTGTGATTGGTTATTTTTATTTATAATATTTTCACCACAATTATTTTGTCACTTAATTTATTTTTCACTGGGTGCTGATGTATGCATTTACATTATGTAAGAGAGGTATCTAATGTTATACACAATATTTTGAGTTGATGTACTATAACCCAGTGTTTAGACTCCAGTTTATCTACTCGGTCATTTTTGTGCATTGGCATGCGCAGCTTTTTTCTTTTGTAAGTCTTAAAATCCATCCCAGACCTCAAGGGTCTGGGATGGATTTTGAGGGGGACCCTACGCCATTTTTTTTTTTGGCTGGGGTCCCCCTTAATATCCATCCCAGACCTGAAGGGCCTGGTTATTGAATTTGGGGGGACCCCCACATTTTTTTTTTTTTTTTTTATCAATGACTTTTTTTTTTTTTATGAATGACTTTCAATGAATGACTGTTCTCTGTGTTACGGGAGCCGTCAATTCACATTAGCCGCGAGTGATTTTAAATAGCTTTCTTTCCTGCAAAAATGACACTTTTTGCAGGGACAGTTCTAAGCACAGGAAACATGCGCCCCTTTACATGCATACTATAGACACCCCCCCAGGTACGAAATTTAAAAGGAATTATGTTTCAATTTAAGCATTATTAAAATCACTGCTCCTGAAAAAACGTCCATTTTTTTAAAAAAAATTTGCATTGATACATGTCCCCTGGGGCAGGACCCAGGTCCCCAAACACTTTTTATGACAATAACATGCATATTAGCCTTTAAAATTAGCACTTTTGATTTCGAACGTCCGCATCCATTATAACTAATAGGGTTCTAAAGCTCGCACGGACTTTAGGTCCGTTCGCGGGTTCTGGTGCGAGCCGAACGGGGGGGTGTTCGGCTCATCCCTATTCCTAATGTTCTATGTACCTGTATACACTGGAAAATCTTGAGCTTGGGCACCATCAATAGCCGTACTTGGTAGCGGTGAAGGGAAGTCCTCTGTCTCAGGTCCAGGAGACACTACTGTTTCCGTAAGCTCAGATGATAGCTTTTCTTCAGTCATCTTTTCTTCAGTACTGAATACAGATTTGTCATCAGATGGGACAGTCACTCCTGGATGAATTGTAAACACGGCAGTCTTACTGCTTTCATTTTCCAACAACTGGTCTGGACCTGGGGTTATAACATCACTACTAGCGGTGTCAGAACTCTGGGTTGTACCTTTGGTGTCATCCCATTCCTCATTTATTTGTGACATTGTAGAGGACAAACTACCGTTATTTTGGTTGTCCAACGTTGAGGTTCCCAAGCCTGTTGGACTTTCAGATGTTATTGCATTAACAAAGGTAATCATCTGACCAATGAGTGGAGAGGATGTGGTGGGCTGGTTGTCTTCTGTCTTGAAAATGCTGGTTCTAGGATTGGTAGTTAACATCTCGATGGTGTTAACCTGGGATGAATTGTCCAAATTGCTTTGATCTAAATTTACACTCTTCTCATCTGGAAGCTGACTAGGTCCTTTTGGATCTCCTTGGATAGGTATACCAAGAGAAGTGACACCAGTTGGGTAATCAGTGCTAGAACCAAGTGTAGTCAGAAGACCATTTTCACTAGAGGGGCCAGCTTCATTAGCAACGCTAACATTATTTGCCTCTGGGTATGTGTTAACAGTGCTGGTGTTCAGAAGTACAGAGCTGTTTTGTATTTCCTCTGGCACAATCGGCACAACATTTGGCAAAATCACAGACACATTGACATCCTTAAGTATGGTAGATGGTGTTGGAAGAAGTGATCCACCAGGCAATGATTCAGGGACACCCATCCCAACAAGCTCTTCATTTCCATCTTGGATGTCCCTTTTCTTCAGCATCTGAAGAGAAAGACTTGAAGCCTTTGGTGACACCAGCAGCATGCTACATAGCAGACTGCATAGATGGAAGACCAGTGACTTCTTCATGTTGATGGGACAGCTGATGTAACCCAAATAGATAGTCCTTGAAAGGTAAAAAAGACAAAATTATTAAACGATATGCATAATCAGCAAGTAGAGTTGCACAATTCTGGCTAAAATGAGAATCACAATTTTTTTGCTTAGAATAAAGATCACGATTATCGTGGTGTAACATCATCTTTCACATTATACAATAAAATTGGGCTAACTTTACGGTTTTGTTTTTTTTCAATTCATTAAAGTGTATTTTTTGATTGAAAGACTGCTGCACAAATACAGTGCGACATAAAAAATATTGCAACAACGCCATTTTATTCTCTAGGGTCTCTGTGATCCCTATTCTTTAACGAATAATTGTGTAGCTCTATCAGCCAGTATCTGTTTAAAAATGCAGATGTTTTGTTCAGTATTACAGTACTGTGAAAAAGTATTTGCCCCCTTCCTGATTTTTTTACATTTTTTTGCAGATTTGTAAGACTTAAAGTGTTTGTTACCCCATATATACAAATCACTGCGAGCCCCTCTATTAATAGGCATAGCACACTGTAATAGTCTTTTATAAAAACAAGGCTTGGAAATAGCGATTTAGAGCGATCTTCAGGCCGCTGTACAGCTCTGATACATGGATACTAAGGAGGGGCTGAGATCTCCCTCTGACGTCAGCCGAGGAGGTCATATGGCAGCTCAGCCCCTCCTGCAGTAGCCCTGGAAACCGGCTGAGAGCCCCGAGAATGGCCTGAAGGTCACGCTAAATTGGTATTTACAAGCCTAAGCCTCGTATAAGGCAATAAGCTCTGCCTAAATATATTAGAGGGGCTGGCAGTACCATATATAAAATTGTATTTATACTAATAGCGGCAGGGATGGAGGGGGGGCAGAGACACACAACCCAGAGCTGACAGGCAGGGAGGAGGGGGTGAGGGGGAGAGGAGACACACTCTGACCACAGTGGTCAGGGCTCAGCAGCCCTGATTATCGTGGTCACCGAAGAGAGGGGGGTTTTAAAGAAGTGGCAGGATCAGCCAGGTTTTTTTTACAGTTTAGATGGGGGCAGATTACACAGCACAAGCACTGTGCTGTTTAATCTGCTTTAAGGGTTAACAGACACTTTAAAGTCTTAGTAAACTCTGTTTTACCAACAGGTAAGCCTACAATAAGGCTCACATGTAGGTACTCTGAATATCTCCTAAACTTGCACCGTTTAGGAAATATTCAGAGTGCACACAGCTGATGTCGTCATCGGCGCATGCGTTCTGAAGGGTCCAGCATACAGTGCCGGACCTTCAGCATCCATGCCGTAAACGGCGGCCCCTGCACGCATGCCCTGGAGTGACGTCATTGCGCCCCTGGCCACTCATGTAGCCAGAGGCCTTGAACCCGTAAGGAAGACCGTGTGAAGATGGAAGCCCTCTCAGCAGTGACAGTGACATTTCCTTGCAGGAGATGTTTTTTTTTTTTTTTAACTGCGGTTTACTACTGCTTTAAATTATTCAGATCATCAAACAAGCACCTAGACAACTTTCCATAATTGATGGAACCATGAATTTTATGCTCTACCAGAAAATTCTGAAGGAGAATGTCTGGCCATCAGTTCGTAAGCTCATTTTAGATTTAGGGGTCAATTACTTTTTTCACAGCACTGTATATACCAAAAATTCTGTTAAAAATGTATCCAACATCAGAATAGCTAAAAAAAAAAAAACTTAGAGAAATAATGTAATAATGTTTTCTTTATATGTTTCTAATTTCTACTTACACTGAATGTGGCTTTGAAATCATGATAGTTTTACTTAGTAGCACAATTTCAATGCCGCAGGTCATTGCGATTTCAGGTGCGACTTGCCGAATAACTTTGCGACTTCATGCGCAGAGGTTCTTTGCAAGTCGCACCTGAAGTTGCAAAAAATAGTGCAGGAACCCTTTTTTCAAATCGGTGCTGTAGATTAAATAAACTGTGCAGCTTTGATTAAAGTAAGATAATGCCGTACATTTGTGGAGGAATTGTTTAAAAGATTATTACATGCGTTATATGCAGCTTGCTCTGGGTGGCACTGAACACGCTGCATGAGAAAACATTTCAAACTGACCCTGTTTGCCAAAGGCAGTGCTCCTAACTAAATAAACCTGCCCTGCATGAAATTATAGGTGTGACCGGACATTTACATTTACCATGGATATAGTTCACACTTATATCAGAGAATATAAAAAATATCAGCTGGAAAGCAAGTCATAAAATATGCCTTCAGTCCCTCCATAGAAAGGAAATATACTAAAAAAAAAATTAGAAAAAAAAAAATAAAAAATAAAAAAAAATCGCAATAAGCGTAATATACGCTTTTTGCAATTATTTTTTTTTTTTATATATTTTTTTTTAGAAATATGTGGTTTGCACAAAAGTTATGGCATCTATCAAATTTTTATTATATTATAATTTAAAAAAAATAAAAAATAAAAAAAAAAGAGTTCCCCTTTAATGACTAGAAAATGTATCCACCATTAAATATGTCTCTTCATATGAAAATCATTGTGCAGCTTTTGACAAGTGGAAGATGATAAAAGGCCATTTAAATTTCCTGTGGCTGCTGGTTACTGTACTATGCTGATATACCGTCCCATGTGGCTGAGGAACATTTTCATCGAAGGCAATAGAGTTCCATATACCTGGCACAGCTGGATGCCATGAAAACCCTCCCATAGGAGATTCAGCGGAAAGCTCAGGAGAACACTACAAAAGCTACAAATGGCTTTCTCCAGGCACAGCAGAGACAAGCTGACAGATTGCATCAGAGCATCAGATCCAGGGACAAATCAAGAGGCAGGCTAATAATTCTTCTTATCCGAGCCGTACAGCCCAACATCCTTCAGGAGGAACCATACAAAACCTTTTTTTTTTTTTTTTAAGTCTTAGATGGGGTGGGGAAGGGTTAGAACCTCTGTCACTGTCAACACAACAGGCAAAATCCGTCCTTCGAATATATACCGTATATACTCGAGTATAGGCCGACCCGAATATAAGCCGAGGCACCTAATTTTACCACAAACAACTGGGAAAACTTATTGACTCGAGTATAAGCCTAGGGTGAGAAATGCGCAGCTACTGTAAGTGGAAAAGAGGGTCAACGATGCCCATTTGCAGCCTCACTGTGCCCATGCAGATGGACACAGTTGACCGATTTGGGGCCCTGTTTCTCGGGGTCACTTAGTGCTAGGAACCCCATCTTTGGATATGTTGTAGTGCTAGTTCAACTGGGCTTGAATGCCAAATTTGGGGTTCCTAGCTCCAAGTGTCCCCGAGATACGGGGCCCCAAAATCGGGTCAGAAAATGTCAAGCACTTTTCTGCAGCAGAGAATGACATTTTCCGAACCGACTTTGGGGCCCCGTATCTCGGGGCCACTTAGTGCTAGGAACCCCATCTTTGGATATGTTGTAGTGCTAGGTCCACTGGGTTGGATTTTTTTTTTTTACTAGTAATGGCGGCGAGCAGCGATTTTTATTGTGACTGCGACATTATGGCGGACACATCGGACATTTTTGACAAATTTTTGGGACCATTGTCATTTATACAGCAATCGATGCTATTTAAATGCATTGATTCCTGTATAAATGACAGTTGTAGTGAAAGAGTTAACCACTAGGGGGAGGGGAGGGGTTATGGGCTCTGACGTGTGTGTGTGTGTGTTTTTTTACATTAGGGGGCGGGGCTGACGTCATTGATCGGCTTTCCCGATGACCGGGAACAGCCAATCAATGACAGGCAGAGTAGGAAGCGCGGGGAGAGGTTTGTTTACACAGACCTCTCCCCGTTCTTCAGCTCCGTAACCCGATCGCTGGACACCAGCGGTGATTGGGTCCGCTGGTCCCGCGGCCGGGGTCACGGAGCTACCGACCCACGGGCAGGCATTTAAAGGGCCACTTACAGGTACGTGGTTTTGCCTGCCCGTGCCATTCTGTAGACGTATATCTACATGAGGCGGTCGGGAAGCGGTTAAAGTGGTGTTGCACCCCAAAAAAAAAAATGCTCAAAATTCCTAAAAAAATAAAAAATATATATTTGGAAATTAACTCACTTCTAAATGCCTGTTGTTAGGGGGTCCCTCGTAGTCTGCCTTCTTCAGTGCCCGGGCAGGTGACATCACTTCCCCTCGGCGCAGGAAGGGCTCCCTCCCTCCTGTCAGTCATCTGGGACACGTGACAGGTCCCAGTTGACTGCGCAACCAATCACAGCGTGCGGCGCCGCTCGCGCATGCGCAGTGGGTGCCCACAGTTGCAATGCCGGCGCCGCTGAGCGGATCGGGGGACGAGCGGAGCTTCGACCCCCCGCATCACTGGACCCTGGAACAGGTAAGTGTCCGATTAAAAGTCAGCAGCTGCAGTATTTGTAGCTGCTGACTTTAAATTTTTTTTTTTTCTGGATACTCCTCTTTAACATATTTTAATGTGAGAAAAAGTTTGCACGCATGTGCGCAAAAATGAGCAAATTGCGCAAACGAATATGCATGAAGATACGTGCAAATACATACATGAGGCCGCCTCATGTACACGGCTGCTGGTAAACGGACGTTTAGGAGCAGTTGGGCATTTTTTTCAACTGCACCTGAACACTCCTCTGTGATCTTATCAGTACATGTACACTGGGTCGTTTCTAGGCAGTTGTGTTTAGAGGCTTTTTGGAACCCAAAAAAAATGCGTTCAGAAGCTGAGTTTACAGGCATTTCAGTGTGAAAGGGGTCTTAGTGCCAATTCACACAGGGGCAGCTTCAAAGTTGTCAGACTCTGAAACCGCTCCGCACCGCGCGACCTCAGCGTGGCTTGCAAACAACGACTTTAATAGAAGTCAATGCAAGCCACTCCGAGGTCGCCCCAAAGTAGTACAGGAACCTTTTTTTCTAAATCGGAGTGACTTGAGTCGCTTCTATTAGAACGGTTCCATTGCACTGCATGGAGTATGACAGGTCGCCCCTGTGTGAACCGGGACTAAGGCTGGATTCACATCTATGCAGTTTTGGTGCTTTCTGCATTTTGCAGATTTGCACTACAGAACGTGTTCTATAGGAAACCATGTTAAATGGACTGTAGTGCAAATCTGCAAAATGCAAAAAGCACTAAAACTGCATCGGTGTGAATCCAGCCTAATTGTTTTGTACTTTTCTAAAATACCGCCAGCAAACACCAGATGATAAATAACAATTGTGTGACTAATGATTTATCTCATATTTTTCTGTGGTATTTATCTCACTATTTTAACAAATTTGCAGCATTTACCTCACATTCCATATTTTACTTTGATATACTGACTCTTATTATCTCATACGAGAGTTCTGAAAATGAGTCACGTGTCCTTCATATAGCATGCGGTAACCTTTAGTGAATTGACCCCTATGTGTCATTTCTCTCTGCTGCCCCCTTCCTCTGCCATCTACATGAATCACTTCCGACAAGTTTTCCTGACACCAAAACAAGGTGACAGGGGAGGGAGCTCCAGCACACAACCTGTGATTGACAGCCTCACCTCTGTTCCTGCGTGGTGTGTGTCCAGGGCCAGCACAAACTAGGCGGTCGCCTAGGGCCCACTGCCGCTTAGGGAGGGTGCAGCCGGCCCAGGTTCCCGAGACTCCTCTGGATGGACTTTATGTGTTGATCGTTGGCAGCCATGGCTGGCACCACACGAGACTCTGCGGCTAGGGTTGCCACATCATCCGTTTAATCCAGGACACATAATAATTACACAGGTTCTGAGGCTAATTTAATGCAGATTACCATTAATTACCACCTTAATCAGCCACAGAACCTGTGTAATTAATGTGTCCTGGATTAAACGGATGATGTGGCAACCCTATCTGCGGCTCCACCGGCCCTGCATACTGTTGCAGACAGTGCTGCTGAATGTCGCTGTGCTACACTGCGCAGGCCTCACCAAATAGCCAGAGAGACTGCCAGCAGTTCAGGACAGGTGCCTACCAGGTAGAGCTTCCAGCCAATGAGGTGCTGTGCGTGGCGCACCTCACGTCATTTCCTCCTCCCATTTACACAACAGAGCGGCCAAAGTCAGTCCCTGTCCCTCCCTACATGGAGCTGAAAATAAGGTAAGACAAAGGACGAAAGACGAGAAAATAGATGAATGTTCGGAGATGGACCAGTGTAA
Source organism: Lithobates sylvaticus (assembly GCA_028564925.1). Classification (NCBI taxonomy): domain Eukaryota; kingdom Metazoa; phylum Chordata; class Amphibia; order Anura; family Ranidae; genus Lithobates; species Lithobates sylvaticus. Next base: position 183,002,291 of record CM053029.1, on the reverse strand, counting down.
TCCCCAATATATCAGCAGCAGACTAGTAATATATATATTTTTTGGGGGGAGGGGGGTGCAAGTAGCTGGTCTTGCCTAGGGCGCAAAATAGTCTTGCACCAGCCCTGGGTGTGTCCCTTCCCTCCAATCAGCTCTCAGAGCTCTCCTCACTGAGCTCTGTAGAGTGTAACTTCAGCTCTCCGTCCCCTGCTTTCTGAAAGTTTAGACAAGTTGTATAAATTCTGCACTTTGGATGGCTGCAGAGAGGAGAAGACTACAGATAAACAGGAACAACTTCTATGGGAAGTTTTGTTTCATCTCTGTGTATCACTTGAGGCCAGTAACTTTAGGCCCCTTTTACACGGGGCTGCCCATATTTAGGCATCCGCTTGCTCAGTGGGGATCGCTCCGTCTATCCCCGCTGAGCCGGCGGACAAGTCAGTCTCTGCACTCTGTGCAGGGACGGACCTGTCAGAGACTCCGCTCTCCCCTATGGGGGGGATCGGATGATTACGGACCGCCTGTCCATTTTCATCTGATCCGATCCACCAGACGGATGGAAAATAGGACATCCATCCGTCTGGATTTTGCGGATCTGGGCGGATCGGATATCAGTGGACATGTCACCCCTGACATCCGACGCTCCATAGAGACAATGGAGCGACCGATCAGATCCGCCTGAAAAAAATGACAGGCGGATCTGAACGGTCCGCACATGTGAAAGGGGCCTTACGACCACTTTAGAGAAAATTTGTCAACCATCTGTTGCAGTAGTTCTCAAATTCTGAATGCACTTTTTGGTTAAAGCGGGATTCCACCCTAAAGTGGAACATCCGCTCATCGGAACCCTCCCCCCCTCCGGTGTCACATTTGGCACCTTTCAGGGGGGAGGGGGGTGCAGATCCCTGTCTAAGACAGGTATTTACACCCACTTCCTGGCATAAACTCCCACAGGAGTTTACGCCACTTCCTGTCCCGGCGGGCTGTCTGCCGGGACACACATGGGTCCCAGCAGACAGCGCGGATGATTCTCATTGCGATGCACGACTCGCGCATGCGCAGTAGGGAACCGGGAAGTGAAGCCGCAACGCCTCACTTCCTGATTCCCTCACCGAGAATGGCGCCGGCAGCAGCAGGGAGCCGAGCGATTGATCGGCCTCTGCTGCTGACATCGCTGGAACCTGTGACAGGTAAGTGTCCATTTATTAAAAGTCAGCAGCTGCAGTATTTGTAGCTGCTGGCTTTTAAAAAAAAAAAAAATTCAGGTACAGTCCCTCTTTAAGTTCTATTGGCAGATAGCATGTCTAATTTTATTTGTTTTCTTTTTTTAATGCACAATAAAAAAAATTGTGTAGAATAATACTTGGCTTTGTGTTTTACTTCAAATGACAGTTTGGGAGTCGGCAGTTACATTTAAAAAAATACAATGTAAAATTGACAAGGGACACATATTTGTATCTTTGATCTTAAAAACTACAGGATAATGGTAAGAATAAAGATATTGGAGATACGGGACTGTCTAGGGTACATAATCACAAAGCGTGTTCAAATATAGTAAAAGATAATAATTTTATTAACACATAAAATCTAAAAAAAAAAAAAATATTTAGACTTTGTGTACATCAGTATATATATCATGGTTCAAAGGTTATGCATACAATCCCAATTAGAACACAACATATTAATATACTAAAGGCACACATATATATGTATACATACATATGTATATACATAGATATATTGTATATGAATACTCAATAAGTACTCTTTGTACTCTGCAGGCCCTGTTCCAACATAACCGTGTAACAATAGGACCCTTTTCTCCCCCTACGGTTCTCCAGCCACTTTTTCTTGGCCCTGACTATATGGTTTAACCCTGTGTGGATTCGCCTGGAGGACGCTCTGTTGTGAATTTAGGTTAACCCACTTTAGGTAATCTGGGAATGTGCAGATCCTCTGTCATTGGAGGTAAGAGGTCGTACACATACCTGGAACCCCTCTTGATGCAATTACCACTATAAACTCATACAGCATAACTGCAAACAAATAATATTGTCTTCTGTATATACTAAACCACATACTGTTTTTTTATATGCATACTTTAGAACAAGAAAATACCTTCAATATTGCCATTCACTCGTACCTTACGTTTGTCTCCTGAAGAAGCCTTACTTGGCGAAACATGTCGAGAACAATTGGACAAGTATCATGACCTGTGTGCCTTTCGTATATTAATATGTTGTGTTCTAATTGGGATTGTATGCATAACCTTTGAACCATGATATATATACTGATGTACACAAAGTCTAAATATTTTCTTTTTTAGATTTTATGTGTTAATAAAATTATTATCTTTTACTATGTTTGAACACGCTTTGTGATTATGTACCCTAGACAGTCCCGTATCTCCAATATCTTTATTCTTTATATTAATTTGGGATGATGGTACAATATATACGAGCATTTTTTGGAAAACATCCCAGTCTAACGAGCTTTGAAAATACAGGATAATGGTGTTGTGGTAACTTGCACCAAAAAAAAAGAAAAAAGCATAATAATATTATTATCATTATTATTATACACGATTTATATAGCGCCAACAGTTTACGCAGCGCTTTAATATTATTATTATATTATATATTATTATTCTTGATATCACAAAAAAAAAAAAAAAAGCCTTTGAAAATTTGTTTGCAAAAACTCCATCAGTATCACCAGCAAAGCAACTTCATTATTATCCCATTAAAAAAAGAAGAGAATTGTGCGCTGCAATTCGAGATTTCATAATTTGCCGCGTCACGAATGTTAATTCTCCATTACAAGCTCTAGTTTACAAGACCGACTGCTTCCGGCTTGTCCTTGCTTCCGAGCATGCATGTTTGTACTTTGGACTTTTGTCCGCTGGACTTGTGTACACACGCTCGGAAAATCCGACAACAGACATTTGTCCGGAAAATTTTAAAACCTGCTATCCAACATTTGTCCTCGGAAAATCTGACAATTGTCCCATGGAGCGTACAGTCGGATTTTCCGCCAATAGCCTGTCATCACACATTTCCCATCGGAAAATCCGATCGTGTGTACGAGGCTTAATGCCGCGTACACACTGTCGGAATTCTCGTCGGAAAAAGCTCTGATGGTTTTCCCGTCAGAATTCCGACGGAATTTCACGCAAACTGTCTTGCCTACACGCGGTCACACCAAATTCTGACGGTCAATAACACCACGACATACAACACATTCGACTGCACTATAAAAGGGAAGTTTATTGCTTCTGAGCATGCGTCAAATTGTTTCCGAGCATGCGTCGGAATTTTGCGTGTCGGAATTGCATACACACGATCGGAAAATCCGATAGAAAGGTTTTCCGTCGGAAAAATTAAGAACAGGTTCTCAATCCAAAGTCCGTCGGAAATTCCGACAGAAAAAGAGCGATGGGCATACACACGGTCGGAAAATCCGATGAAAAGCTCCCATCGGACTGTTTCCGTCGGAAATTCCAACCGTGTGTACGCGGCATTACCGTAGAAAATGATCAATCATTTTGCTTCGGCAGAACTGAGATGCTTAAAAATGTTATCATAGTTCGATCAGATCATGAAATTACATGGTAAAAACAGAGATGCAATTGATAACCTATGATAATATCTTACAATTATCAATGAAAATCCACTCCCCCCTGATTGCTCCTATTAGGAGGGATCAATTGGTAGATTAAATCAAATAAATCATTTATTAAAGTGTGTATGGCCACCATAGGAAAAAACTAAAAAGTGTGGATGTGTGTTCAATTAAAGCGGAAGTAAACCCATCGATTTAACAGTCTAAAAAAAAAAAAAAAGGCATGCCGTGAATGCTAACTGCACATTGGCTGTGCTCTCAACCAAACAGTCAAACCATCCAATGGCTGGTGTCATAACGGATCACATGTGCAGCACTGTGGCAGTTGAAGATTAAACAGAGGCAAAGATGGCAGCTTCCTTGGCTGAAAACGATAGGGGGGTTTACTTCCACTTTAAGTGTCCCAGTAAATTTTTTAATTGGAGGCCATAGTTTTACTTTATACTACTGACTCCAGCAATCTTTATGTGATAAAAACTCTTCGGACACATCAGAATGTTTTCTTATTTTCATGTACAGTCAGTCGGTATTTTTCTATGTAATAAGGTTTCTGTACCCTGAAGATTTTCCTTTGTCAGAGACGACAATTACTTCTCCAGGGAGTCTCGGCTCATCTAATCACTGCCTTCTATTCTGCACGCCATCCAACATCGAAACATATCTATCTTTTTCCATTTCAGCCGCCATTCCAGACACACCCACTGTCAGCCACATTTAAAATCTTAGCTAGTGTACAAAAAGGACAATGAGATTTTAAAATGCAATTCAATCCAAACTGATCTTTCTGTATTGATTGGAGTCAGGCAGGGTTCCATCCCAAATAACATTTTGTTTGTTATCTTAAATGGAGATTTCTACACAGTTGTTGCATGGCTGAAAATCTAGGCACATCTTTTCTTCCAAGCTTTTATTGTCACCAGACATATATTAATAGGAAGGCCATGAAATACCATTTTATTCGTCCTCTAGGTTTGATATACACAGATTAAAGTGGTTGTAAAAAAAAAAAAAAAAAAACACCTGCGAGACAAAGGCATAATGAGCTAGTATTGGACATGTTCATTTTTATTTTTTTTGTCTCTTTTTATGGACAAGGACTTTTGTATACGATATATTGTATTGATTCATGTGCACTTATTTTTCACTGATTTTGTTGTAATTTGAAGGTAGTGCCCTTTTTTCATTCTCTAGTTTATGTTAACAGTGTGTCACTGTTAAAGGAGCAGCAATATTTTTGTTTTATGGCGTTTTAGTTGACGCCCCTGTTCTGTCAAGAAGTGCCCGGGATGTACTGCGCATGCCCCGTATGGAACAGCACAACAGCTGATTTTACGATCAGCTGTTGTGACAGCGAGAAGGCGCCTGCGCACAATAGCCGCCAAAATAAATTTTTATAGCCGACAAAATAAATCAAAAAAATAGCCAACAAAATAAATCAGATTGTGCCCAGCGCTCCCGTGGCGAGTTCATGTCGGTGAGGGGCGGATTTCTACATGTCGTGGGCAGATTTATAAATGATGGGCAGTCGGGGGCGGAATTTTTTAAAGATGCCCAGTGCAGCAAAATAAAAAACTTTTTATGCTATTTCTTTCATTTTAAGACTGATCGTAAAATAAGCCGCTGTGCTGTTCCGTATGGCGCATGCGCCTTTTCGTCCCGGGGCACTTCTCGATACAACACCCCTCTTAACTCATTACCCAGAGATGATTGTGTGTGAATATCCCAGTAGATCAGAAGGTTTTGAAATACTTAGACCAGCCTGTCAGGAAACAACCATGCCACTATGAAAGTCCATCACATAAAATCCCAATAAAATACATTTACGTTTTTGGCTGTAACATGACAAAATGTAGAAAATGTCGAAGTATGAATACTTTTTCAAGGCACTGTAAGGGGTGCTCTGGGAACCCAGAGAGAGAATTTAAGGGGGGGGGGGGGTCTGATGTAATGCGGAACGCTGTAGACTCTAGTGTAAGGGGAACCCTGATGTAAAGGGGTCTCTGCTCACCAAAGCCCTGCCAAAGTCCACAGAGCACCCCTAACATCAGAGCCCCCCTTACATGTGTACTAACTCAGAGGCAGGAGAGAGAAGGGAGGGAGGGGGGAAACTTCAGTCACAGACAGGAGATGGATGGTGAGCTCACTCAACCCAGGATGGAGGATCAGACATCAGAATATTTCATCCAGGATATAGCTGCGGCTGCTGGGCTTCAAATTTCCCACCCACATCCCCTTGCACAGCACAGAGAGGCACAGCACTGCTGGGGATTAGAGTGTGGGCAGGGCAGACACAGGAGAGGGGCAGGAGGAGGAGGAGCAGATCAGCTTTCTTATCTCTCCAGTCCATACAGGGGAGGGGACAGGGGACTGTCAGTGCTGGGTTTGGGCAGTGTGAGAGAGAGAGTGTAACAGATACTTTCAGCTTACAACTGCAGCCAGCAATCCTGCCTGGGAGCCACAGTCTGGGCTGAATAATGTGTCCGGGTATCAGACAGTCTGAAACCCAGACACACGATTGAAAACATGGACTATCTGGGTGAATCCCACACAGGTGGCAACTCTACCTGCTGTAGGCGAGTCCACTCCTCTACCCAATGCAGAAGGGGTGCTACATGCAGAATGCCTGGCACTGCGTCAGACCTGCAAGAAACGGGCAATAGCAACTTGCAGCACTGAGAGAGAGTTTACACTATTAGATGTTCTCTTTAATCACAAGTAGGAAAAGGAAAGTTTCCTGAATGAAGTAACACATCAAGCATGGAGGCCTAGTACATCACGAAAGCTACTGTCTGAGGGTTGCCATGGTGATGATATCATCCAGCTGATGAGTGGTGACCCACCATGCTCTGCTTCATACCAGCCCCAGTGACTGGCATACAGTGGCACTGCAGTCACATAATATTATGGCTGGTCTTGCAAAGAGGACTGCAATGCAGCAGATGCAGACAATGGAGCATGTTAACCCTTGCAATGCCAGACACCACTGGAAATGTACTGCCAAAGATGATGGTGTTCCAGGAGAGTGCCTTGCTCTGGATACTTTTTCCTTATTAGGATATACAAATTAAAAAAAAAAAAAAAAAAAAAAAAAAAAACTAATGACATTAGTCACAGAGACTAAAATAAAATGTTAGAGCGCTCCATAAATAGAATAGTATCACATCAGGCACGGCTGAAAAGCACAACAGCCAAACTCTGATTCTCTTATACCAATCAGACAATCATTCACTTTATTTTACTTTCCAAAGAAAAATAATGTTCTATTGTTCATATTAAAGCTGAACTCTGGGAATTAAAAAATAAAAAGAAAAGAAAATAAACTGCCTTTGCAGCAGAGCAGCCCCAAACTGCAAAATGCTCATTAAGTGCTAGTTCACACCAGATGCAGTTCAGTGCGCTTTTTTTTCTGCAAAAAATGCATGCACAGTGTATTCCATGTATTCCAATGGCTCTAGTTCACACCATGCAGTCAGTTTCTTCACCGGAAACTGACTGCATGGTGTGTACTAAAGCCATTAGAATACATGGAAAACACTTTGTATGCATTTTTAGTGCACGGAACTGCATCTGGTTTGAACTGGCCCTAAGTCTAGGGGCTCAGGAAAAAAAGATGTAATACTTACATTATTACTTGCTCCAACAGGCTTCCTCCATGCTGTGCCACTGGTTCTCCAAAGCCTCTTCTCTGGATGGATGTCACACATTGACGTCATCGGGTACAACGCAGGGCCAAGTCCCTCATTGTGTGTGAGAAGGGAAAAGAGCCCATCCACAACCCAAACCATTGTAGAGAAGAGCAGAACAGCAGAGTTTGCAGAGCAAGGAGGTGTAAGGTAAGGTAAGTATTACACCTTATTCTTCAACCTCTAGCAAGAATTTCACTCTTACAGTGCGCAGGGAGAGGCCCTACTGCAAGAGTCGTTTTTTTCTACAATCCCAGAGTTCAAAATTAACCGCTCCCCGACCGCCTCCTGCACATATACGTTGGCAGAATGGCACAGCTAGGCAAAAGCACGTATATATTTGTCCCCTTTAATTGCCTAGCCATGGGGGCGCGCTCGCGACCCAGTCGGGAGCACCGCGGCCGCGGGACCAGCGGACCCGATCCCCGCTGGTGTCCCGCGATCGGGTCACAGAGCTGTAGATTGGGGAGAGGTCTGTGTAAACAAACCTCTCCCCGCGCTTCCTACACTGCCTGTCACTGATCAGCTGTTCCCTGTCATCGGGAATGCCGATCAGTGACGTCAGACGTCAGCCACGCCCCCAACTATAAAAAAAAAACACACACACACGTCACACTAACTCCTCCCCGCCCCCTAGTGGTTAACTCCTTCACTGTCATTACATAGGAATCAGTGCATTTAAATAGCACTGATTTCTGTATAAATGACAATGGTCCCAAAAATGTGTCAACAATGTCCGATGTGTCCGCCATAATGTCGCAGTCACAATAAAAATCGCTGATCGCCGCCATTACTAGTAAAAAAAAAATAATATTAATAAAAATGCTATAAAACTATCCCATTTTTTAAACGCTATAACTTTTGCGCAACCAATCAATAATCGCTAATTGCGATTTTTTTTTAACAAAAATATGTAGAAGAATACGTATCGGCCTAAACTGAGGAAAAAACATGTTTTTTTATATATTTTTTGGGGATATTTATTATAGCAAAAAGTAAAAAATATTGCATTTTTTTCAAAATTGTCGCTCTATTTTTGTTTATAGTGCAAAAAATAAAAACCGCAGGGGCGATCAAATACCACCAAAGAAAGCTCTATTTGTGGGAAAAAAAGGACGCCAATTTTGTTTGGGACCGCGCAATTGTCAGTTAAAGTGACGCACGACCGCGCAATGGTTAGAGCAACTCCAGGTGAGCTGAAAAAAAAAATGTACTATCAATAAACTCTACAGAGGTCTTATTATTTTATTCCATCCTAGTGTACCTCATCTAATATAATGAAGTATAGTGGCGCTATCAAAAAACGAGGATAGATATAGGATAGATAGATATAGGATATAGATAGATAGATACATTATAATATTGTATGTGTTTAAATTGCAGACCAGACAAAAACAATGAAGCGTGTGGTTCCCATTACGCAATAATACAAATCTCCCCCAAATGTACTCCACAATCAGTTTAAGTGGAACTAAACCCACCAATATAACTTTTTACCAAAACCATGAAGTCTGGTACACACTATAAGACTAGAACTTTTTTTTTTGTTCAATCCAGCGGCTGAACAAAAAAAAAAAAAAAAAGATCACTGTACTAACACAAGCGATGTTAGTGCAGTGGCCCCCCGGCTGTGCCTATGTGTTCTGATAGGGGGACTCCCCCACCTCCAGAACACACCGATCAGAGCTGGCAGCCATTGACTGCCAGTGCTCATTGGATACGAATCGTATGCTGGTTCTCCATCATGCCGTTACGACAGAAGATGGTTGTAAGACCGGCTTCTATAGAGCAGACAGCTGCACACATGGGCTGAAAGTCGGCCGGGTCAGCAAGATTTTCGGCCCGTGTGTAAAAGGCTTTACTTTCAAGGCATGTCATGAATGAGAACTGTCAGTCGTGTATTTTCTCAATGAAGCTGTCAAGTCATTAAATGGCTGGTTTTTATAACTGATCACATGTGCAGCACTATGGCAACTGCAGATCAAACAGAGGCCAAGATGGCCGCTTCCTTAGCTGTAAAGTATAGGAAAGGTTACGTTCTGCTTTAAAATGACACCACCAGATTACTAGTATACAAAAGCCCCTGTATAAGAAGATCAAAATACTTTCCTTCACCTAGGCCCATGTGTTGAAAAAAAATGCTGGTGCTACTACTGTGACAGCCGCGATCGTGTCCTGCTTGGGTTCTATGCAGGTGGCCTCCACCCTGCACACACAGGGGATCCCTCGCTCAGAACGGCCACCAATCATGGACCAACTTGTATTGTTTTCAAGAAGTACAAGGCATCCTCTAATTGAACAAGGTGGAGAAGAAGGGCGGCGACATCACAATCTACCCTTTTCCAATCACAGAAGGCCTTGTATTTATTGAATGAAAAAAAAAAATACCATATATACTCGAGTATAAGCCGAGTTTTTCATCACATTTTTTTGTGCTGAAAATGCCCCCCTCGGCTTATACTCGAGTCAAGCATTTTTCTGCTGCAGAAAATGATATTTTCCGAACCGACATTGGGGCCCCGTATCACGAGGCCACTTAGTGCTAGGAACCCCAAATCTGGTGTGCAAACCAACATATTCAAATCTGGGGTTCCTAGCACCAAGTGACCCCAAAGTAGGGTGACCACATTTCCAGAATGCCATTCAGGGACACACCCACCCTTTTCCCCAAAAAAAGCTGATTTCAAAACCCTCGCCGACGATGGAATCGGTCACTCCTTTCCCTCCTGTGCGACTATCTCTATCATAGAGCGCTAGGAGGAAGTGATGTCACTTTAGCATGGAAGGACCGGTTTCGTGGAAAAAAATTTTGACAAGGACCGGGGGTTGGGGGTTCTGGGGCTAATGTAGTCTTGGGGTTGACAGGGAATTCGGGTGTGGGTGATTTGTTGTGCGAATGGCTGGTGTTGGCAATTAAATCATCCCAACACCATGCTTGATATGGTGTCAGGATGATGAAATCACATTATTTCTATGACTACATTGTAATATATAATGAAATTGTTCAACTCACTTTAATGCAGAATCAGTGGGAACCCTGAGCTTGTCACTTGCCACCAGACACAGCTTGCCACCAGATGCAGCGTTCTACTTGCCGCCGTCCGTGGTGGAGGTGGAGCCGGCCCGTTGAGAGCACTGGGCGCAGAGGAGGAGGAAGTTTACTCCTCCTCCGATTTGAAAGCTGGCAGTCACAGTGGTGACGTCACCGGTTTATAAACGTCAGTCGGCTCTAGCAACCAGTGGCCTAGCCAGCAGAAGTAGAGAAGAGTCTCAGGTGGAGGTGGGGAGCGCCATGGCGATAGCAGGATTTTGCTCCTCTGTCAGCTTCATTCTGGGACATTGTATTGTCCCAGAATGAAGGTGCCGGGGACCCGGGACAGACCTGCTAATTGCGGGACACGTGGGCACCCTACCCCAAAGTCGGTTCAGAAAATGTTATTCTCTGCTGCAGAAAAGTGCTTGACATTTTCCGAACCGACTTTGGGGCCCCGTATCTCGGGGTCACGTGGTGCTAGGAACCCCAGATTTGGATATGTTGTAGTGTATGTTTGGGGTCCCTAGCACTAAGTAGCCCCGAGATACGGGGCCCCAAAGTCGGTCAACTGTGTCCATCTGCAGCAATGTCATTTCGGGACCCTTTGGGTCCAGAAACCCCAAATTTTGACTGCAGATAGGGGGCATCTAGGAACCCTTAACTACAGAGTTTGAAGTTCGGGGACCTATGGCTGCAAATGGGCACAGTGACACATGCAAATGGGCATGCAAATGGGCATTGTTGACCGTCTTTGCCACTTACAGTAGCTGCACATTTCTCACCCTAGGCTTATACTCGAGTCAATAAGTTTTCCCATTTTTTTGTGGTAAAATTAGGTGCCTCGGCTTATATTCGGGTTAGCTTATACTTGAGTATATACAGTACAAGGCATTGTATGAATGGTGGCAGTGCTGAGTAAGTGACTGTGCTGATGGGAAGACACTTGCACAAGAATTGGGAAATTGGGGCCATCACTGTAGTAGCGCTGACTACTAAAATGATTGTCAGTTTCCCCAGGGGCCCCTCTGGTTGGCTGTGATAAACTGGACCAATGTAAGTACGCAATACAAATAATTCCCAGATCTCAGCATTTAAAGCCTGCAACATGTTTCCTCCCCCTTGTGGCTTGCAGTACGTGGGCCGTACTAAACGTCCACTACAAGTGCGCCTGAATGAACACATTACAAACATTATCTCAGGTTTCAAAAATCATTCCGTCTCCAACCATTACCGTCTAGTACATAACAGGGATCCTTCCAATACACTTTTTTTAGGCATTGATAAACATAAGCCTAATTGGAGAGGCGATCTTTTGGTCAGGGAAATCTCGAAAATGGAGATGGCCTGGATTCACCGATTGAAAACTTATGTCCCCTACGGAATGAATATTGAGACAGACGTTAATGCGTTTATTAACAATGCTTAATTGATTTATAAGATACCTGTATGTTTTCAAACAATGTAAACACTGTTCAAAGTTATTGTTTTCGAACAGATGCAATTGTGCTTGTCATGGCCACTTTAGTTCGGGGATTAAGATCATGCTCCCCCCGTCCCACTTTCCTCCCCTAGAGATCTGTTTCATCAATAAATACAGACCCCCTGTGAGTAAGAACAATTGTCTGTATTTCAGATTCCTCCTGTCACTATTTGGAGTAGCCCATTCTCACCCCAATCTCTAAATAACAAGACTTGGGGCTCCCCCTCCCTCCCCTCCCCCCCTCTCCCCCAACCTATACACCTTTGGTGGTGTATAAGGATTGGCTGTAATTTAATAATTAACAGCATTTATGTCATAAAACTTCGAGCCCCGAAATAGGGTGCCATCAGACTTTATGCATATAAGGGATATGTTTGTTATTAATGGACTCTTCCTCCTTCCGATTCTGGGGAACCCTCGGTAGATTGAGATTGGTCTATTATTATTTCAAACTTTCACTTTGTTCCACTTACACTTTTTCTTTGAAAATTAGATATTATAATCTAATAAACCATCACGCTATTATACATATTTATTTATGGTTCTAGCTATTAGGATATATATGTTCTCCGCATCTATTTGATAGATGACGGGGTATATCCCCTATCATTTGTGTGGTATAGATATTCTCCACGTTTTTTGAGTTTGGTTTGTAGATTGGAGAGAATTTTCTTTTTTCACGTTTTTTATTATGTACTATCATATTTCACTATATTTGCCAAAAAATTTGGAGACAAAGTCACAATACACCTTCTTTTAATTATTGAGTTAATGTAACCTAACAGTTACAAATGTTCACTAATAGATATGTATAATTCCTTTATAGTTCACATTATATGCCCAAACACACACCGTCACGGGTAACATATAATTGCTATTTTATATATACACCTTATAATTTATGTTCACCTAGTTCTTGTCCTTCCTGGTAATCAACTGAGTGAGTGTTTCTCCCAGCTGTGACCAGGGTAGCAATACACCGTTCTTTCCTCATAAAGTTTGATACTTAAGGGCAAATTTTCCCTGAGTCAAGATGGAGTTCTCTCCGTTCCCTTACCTCCCACAACGAGGCGTTTCCCTATTTAATGACACGACCCACTGCACGGCCCTACCCCCATTGATAATGTCTTGTAAGACGAAAAGCTTCTGGGAAGGCGTGCAGTGACGTCATCGCGTTCAACGTCTCTGGAAGGAGGAAGGGTTCGTTTCTAGTATATGCCGGCCGGCGTTCTGTGTTTACTCCATGTGGAGTTTTTTATGCGCTTTTTATTCTGTGCAAATGTGAGTATTTTTTACTAATAAATTACTCATTACATGTTTTAAAAACGTTATTATGCTATGGTCTGCCTTTTGTTTCTCCCGATCATATTTGGATGCACCGCCGAGTGCTAATCTTTGGATCTGATTATCCACTGGGTCTGGTCTGAGGTCTTGTGTCCGGTGTGAGTGGCAGACGCTGGGAGTCCGTTTGATTTTGAAGTCCGTCCGCTCCCTTTGGAAGTCAGGATCTCTGTATGGGCTCACTTTTGAATGGCTTAAATTTTGCCTACCATCTGGTAAGGGGATTTTATACTGGTGGTGGCACTTTCGTGTGGTGTGGAGCACAGCGGTGTGATAGGAAATCTAATCCGATGTACCTGGTCCATAAGATTAAGAAACCATATCCTAGGACGACATTCACTCCTTGAACTGTTTACATTCCTATACAGGTCCATGCATACATGGTCCATTGTTTGATTACAATCTAGGACTTTCTTGTCACATGTTGCTACTGCCAACCACCTTATTATCTATTACCATCATCTCCAAATATTATTGTTATATTTGTGTGTTTCGAATCTTTATCATTTTACCCACCAGTCATGTATTAACAGTCTTCAATCTGATTGTTTTGATTAGGGTATAGATATTTTAGCTAATTTACCTGGCGCAGTTTTTCTTTTCCATATTGCACTGTGTTTATCCCACTATCCTGCAGCCGGGTTAGATATTATTTTTATTTTTGTACCCAAATTTAATTTGCTCCTCTCCCATCCCTCCCCCCCCCCCCCCCCCCCCCCCCCCCCCCCCCTACTCTCTTTTGGTTAGCGCGGTTTTTCTTGTTAACATGTTTCCTCCACTGTCTGTCTTTCTCGCATTGCATAGAATTCCTTTGACTTCAGACATAGCAGGAAGTAAAAATAAATGTTTTTCAAGTGAAAGGGAATCCCCTATTACATAGTCATCACCACAACAGGTCCCCCCCTCCCCCGGGAAGACTTTTCCTCATCTCCTATTCCTGTGACAACAACATTGCAGGTTTTCCAGCACTTTCTGTCCCTGCGACAATGGATTATCAGGAGAAACAGAGAGTGTGAATCTTCCCAGAAAATAAACAGCAATAAAAACCTGACCAACATTCCAAACCTTCATACTCTATCCAAAAGTTAACCACTTGACCGCTGGAAGATTTACACCCCCTCAAGACTGGGACACTTGTTGCAATATGGCACTGCATTCAATTTTTTTCCCCCCACAAATAGAGCTTTCTTTTGGTGGTATTTGATCGCCACTGTGTTTTTTGCGCTATAAACTAAAAAAAATATATATATATAAATATTATATATATATATTTTCTTGGTTAAAAAAAAAAAATAAATAATACGGGATATATACTGGAATTATAATTTTTTATACTAGTAACGCAGTCCCGCTATCAGCGACTGCGATATTGCGGCAGACAATTAGACACTGACACTTTTGGCACTTTGCGGGAACCATAGTTACATAGTTAGCAAGGTTGAATAAAGACACCAGTTCAACCAGAGTGAGTGTGGGTGCGGGTCTACAATTGTCCCTAAATAAATAATAATATAATAGATGAGCATCTTAATGAGACACAATGTAATGAGAGGGTTAGGGCCAGGACACCCTTTAGTAGTTGCAATATTAATTTGGAAGACTCAGAGACTTCTACAGGCAGACAGCCAGGCATCCAGCAAGACACCACATCTGCATGGGTAGGATCGCTGTCTCCTATGGCTACAGTCTTATAACAGTTTCTAACACAAATTGTAATGAACTCCTTTACTTCTTCTACAATCTCCTCTTGTAGATCCTCGCTCCACTGAGCTCCCAGTCTATCTCACTAGACTTGCTGATCCACTGCCGCTGGATCCCCTGAGGTCTTCCAACCTTCTCACTGAGTATCTTCCTCAAGCGTCGTCCCTGCTCGGTCCCTGGCTTGGCACACAAGACTGCTCTGCAAGGGTCAACTCCGCTGGCTGGGTCCCTGACTTGACAGCTGCTGAAGTATCCCAATTCTTCACCGTCCCCGGTTGGTGAAAATACTGCTCTGGCACTTGCTTCAGCTACTCACGGCGGTCCCTGGTAACAAGGTGGATAGTCCCCTCTACCTCCGACCACGACAGGTTCTCTGGCCAGCAGAACCATCCCTTTTGGTTGGACTGCAAGCCGCAGTCCCAACCAAACACTGCTCTCTTGCTTCTGGATAGGCCCTCAGACAGCCTAGCAGCCAGATGTGCCCGAAATAGGTCTCGGGCTCTTGCCTAGCAGCCTGGGCAATACAAAACACGTCAACCCAGACAGCCGTCCAGGTGGCACAGAACCCCAATCACCTGACTCTACCCAAATAAATAGGCTCTCCCAGCAGGCCAAGGGATTCCAGAAAATCCCTGCCCATTGA
>CM053029.1:182962404-182986309 GCA_028564925.1 Lithobates sylvaticus | reverse complement strand
TGTCGTGATATGAACTCTGTTGGATTTTTGTCATCTGTAAGAATGTTCTGTTTTGGAAGTCAATAAAATCTCTCTCTGAGAGAATCGGGTTTTGCTGCGGGAAGACAATACTTTTACTAATAACTACAAACCATCTACGAGGAACGATTATATTAGATCACTACAGTTAGGGGTCTCCAACCCTTCAAAACAAAGGGCCAGTTTTCTGTCCTTCAAACTTTAGTGGGGCCGGGCTGTGGCCAGCTGGAGTAGAAAATGTTCCTGTGTCAGTGGGAGTAAACAGCATCCCCTCTTAGGTATTAGGGGAGGAATAGTGTCCCATCATTGGTATTAAGGGGAGGAATAGTGCCCCCCATCATTGGTGTCAGCGGGAGGAGAAAAGGCCCATTGTTGGTGTCAGTGTGAGAAAAAATGCCCCATCATTAGTGTCAGTGAGAGGAATAGTGCCCCATCATTAGTGTCAGTGGAAATAGTGCTCATTGTTGTTATCAGTGGCAGGAACTATGCCCTATTGTTGCTGACAGTGGAGGGAATAATGCCCCTGGGGCCTGATAAAAGCAAGCAAAGGGCCGCATCTGGCCCCTGGGCCACAATTTGGAGACCACTGGTGTAGGTACATGGTACTGGACTTGTTGATGCTTTTCATTTACTGCTGCAATTATTGCAATTGTAGTCATAATAAATAAATACTAGAGTGTAACCGCAAAAATGTTTCCTCTTCAGTGTAAATCTGCTTTGCATTGCTATTGTACGAGAACACTGCACAGATACATTTGTAAGATATAATTCCATAGCAACAGACACAGACAGAAACAGAACAGACGACTGTGTCTTCCATTCATTGAGCTTCATTCTTGATACTCAGGAGTAAAACATTGTGTGACGATCAGTTCACTATGAAATAAAAGTCTACGTCATCAATTTACAGTTTAATTTAATTCCAGACCTGTGAAAATGTTCTTACACCCACTCTCCCTTTAGGCTTGCAGTTTCCAGGATAACAACTTGGTTTGTCCAATTTAATTAAAGGGAAATAGAAGCCATTTTTATTTTAGTTAAATCTAGTTTTCAATGTTTTTGATCTGCACACAGGTCAAAAGAAAAAATGAGCACATTGACATTTATGTGCATGTTAAGCATGCATTTTTTAGCCACATTGATGCTCATTGTGATTTGTTGCCCATCAGTGTTAATTTTTTCAATGAAATTAACACTATTTTAGTCAAATAAAATACAACTAAAACTAAAACAATTCAGATGACTAAAATACGACTAAAACCAAAATGGCATTTTAGTCAAAAAAAAAAAAAAAATTTGTGGTAAAAATTAAACACTGGTTACATATCACAATGGCTAAATCTGTGTTTGTAGAGTATGTTCAAAGTCCAGTACCATACATAATAACAATTTCTATAGTATATAATGCGTTTGAAAATGAGAAATGCTTAACTAATGCATTACAATTTAACTAAACCCATTCTATAATAGTCAACTAAAATGTACTGGAGATTTTTTTTTTTAAATCAGAAAAGGTTTTATTTGAATAACCACAGTGCCACATACAAATGTATAATACAGTAACATAACTACAGAAGTCGACAACTGGTATATAGGTTACATTAATCTGTCTAAGAACATTTATTCATAAGGGAGAGTCTCATAGTACTAGTGGCTGCGTGGGTCAAAAAAGAAAACAAAGAGAGAAAAGAAAGAAAAAACATAAAAAAAAAAGAGAAACCATTCAGAATACACATTAGGTATATAGTAAGGGATTGATTTGATTCCCAGAGCCCTGGGATCGTAATACATCTTTTTAGGCTGCTCAGTCCATTACCAACTCAATTCCCCATAACGGTCATATAATCAACTTTAGGTCCAGAAATATCCATTTTGAGTTGACCTTTACCCCTACAATAGCCTGTATTTGACCAACTGATGGGGAGCTAGGCCTGGAACCTCTAACCAGTCCTGCCACATGGTGTACATTTTTGGGGTGCATTTCTATGCTGGTATGTCAGTTTCTCTCTTATTAACATTTTGTTTACTTGGTCGATCCATTGTTGCCTGGTGGGGACCCTGGGAGTGATCCAAAGTTGTGCTATCAGTTTTCGTGCTACATAAAGCAGCCGAATTATCGCAGTGTGGACAGCAGGGGTCAATGTCTCCTCATCCAGGGCACCCAGCAGGCATACCATGGGGGTTTTAGGAATGACCACCACAAACACCTGAGAAATTAACTCTAGGATCCCAGTCCAATATCAAAAGAGTTTCGGACATTTCCAAAACATATGTAGGAGGTCCCCATGATGATCTCTCATACATTTTGGACATAAGGGCGTATCACGCAGTCCCCAATTGTGGAGTTTAACAGGTGTTCTGTAGGCCCTATGTAGTAGATAAGGGTGCGATAATTTTTGCGAGGCTGATACTGACACCATGGGAGCAGAGGTAAGGCAAAGGCTCCATGTTTCCCCATCAATTGGCCCTATATCTTCCTCCCATTTACGTCTGCAGGGTAAGCAGGTTGGATCCTAAAGTGCATTGAGTATAATATTATATCGAAAAAATGAGAAATACTAAAATAATAATAATATATCTCCCTCAGCGCACACCGATAAAATGTTTACTTTGAGCAAACACTGAAAGCAGCTACTATAATTAAATTTAAATAAACAAATAAATATGTCAGAGAAATAAAATTCCAAAAACATTAGCAACGCTATAAAAATTGCAGATATCTAAAATACCTAAAATACCATCAATCAAAATTATTTGGTATAACAATGAATAATACGATTAAATCCACTATGAGTCAGTATAATAATAATACAATAATCAATTCAAGTCCATAAAGTGCAAAAAATGTATTAGTGTCATGTGAAATATCCAGAGAACAAGCTGTCAGCAATTCCAGAGTAGAAAAAAGACTCCTTCACCACAACACTTGTGCCGTAGCCCTGCAGGACATCTACTTACTAGACCCAGCTGGTTTATGCGCTTATCAGGCAGATATATACTCTCTTATGCTCTGGGCGTATCCCATCTGTTCATCTGCAGGCCTCTCTCCTCTATATCCATTCAAAGGTCCTTAAAGCACCCTGGGCAGAGGGTGGCCCGAATTATCCCCGATCCCAAAAGGACTCTGTCAGATGATAGTTCCTTGTATTTTAATGTTACGATCTTTGGTAAACAGCTGCATCTTCACAAAATCCATCTGCGCCAGTTTTTAGAGAGCCCTGTGTGTCCCCCAAATACAGTAGGTTGTCGTCAGCATAAAATGATACCACATCTGTCCCTGTGTTTTGCCGGAATCCTATAATCTCATCATCCCCCCTCAATCTCGCCACAAGTGGTTCCAGTGACAAGGCAAACAGCAGGGGTGACAATGGGCACCCCTGTCTGGTACCTCTGAACAGTGGAAAATGGCTCAGATAACTCTCCATTGACCCTAATTCTGGCTTATGGTTGGGCATATAGCAATTTATCCCACCTAATAAATGTGTCTTCAAGACCCATACAATCTAAGACCTTCCACAGTTAGGGCCATTCAATGATGTCGAAGGCCTTAGCTGCATCTAGTGAGAGAATCGCCTGGTTACCGGGGTTCTCGACTGGGACTTGAATATTGAAAAAAAGGCGTCTAATGTTCTGGGCTGTGGATCTAGTGGGTATGAACCCGGATTGGTCTCTATGAACCAGCTTTTGTATCACTTGGGACAGTTTCGTTGCCAATACCCTGGCTAAAAGCTTAACGTCGGTTGTGAGCAGGGATATGGGTCTATAGGAGTCAGGGGAAGTAGCCTCTTTACCAGGTTTCAGTAGCACTATTATGACCGCTTTGTTCATGGAGTCCGGCAATATGGCGTCTTCCAGTGCTTTGTTGTATACTGTAGAGGGTCAGCCTGGGGCAGGGTTAAGAAGGGGTTGATCGAAGAAGGCAGGTACTTCCCCTTCAGACCTGCTTATTATCAGGTGTGCTGAAAGTGTCAGAGAGGAGCTGTTTGAGTAGGAGAGAGAGACACAGCAGCACGCTGTGTGGAAGTGTCCATTGCTGGATGGTGTACCTGCTGGGTGAGCTTATAAACCACATAAAGACTGTAGCTCTGATTGGTAGACATGTGCGATTCGTTTCGTACGAATTCGTAATTCGTACGAATTTTTCGAAATTCGTACGAATTTACGAATCTGTAGTACGAATTTTTTTTTTTTACGAATTCCGTACGGAATACGAATTTTTTTTTACGAATCGTTAGTAAAGTTACGAATCGTTACGAATCGTTACGAATCGTTAACGCGGCTAATGAATTGTTGGTTCTCATAACACAGAGAACAATTCGAATCCAACTACAAATATCGAATTTCAATTTCAAGTTACGAAACGTTACGAATCGTTATGATTAGTTACGAATCGTTACGAATCGTTATGAATAGTTACGAATCGTTAGTAAATCCAACTACCAATATCGAATTTCAACTAATTTGAACGAAATTATTATAGCAGATATAACGAATGAATTCGAATGACAAAGTGTCATTTTTGCAGAAAAAAAAAAAGCGTAGGGGTCCCCCCAAATTCAATAACCAGGCCCTTCAGGTCTGGTATGGATATTAAGGGGGACCCCAGCCAAAAAAAAAAAAAAAAAATGGCGTGGGGTCCCCCCCAAATATCCATACCAGACCCTTCAGGTCTGGGATGGATTTTAAGGGGAACCCCGGCCAAAAAAAAAAAAAAAAAAAAAAAAAATGGCGTGGGGTCCCCCTCAAAATCCATACCAGACCCTTTATCCGAGCACGCAACCTGGCAGGCCGCAGGAAAGGAGGGGGGACGAGAGCGGCCCCCCCTCCCGCCTGAACCGTACCAGGCCACATGCCCTCAACATTGGGAGGGTGCTTTGGGGTCCCCCCCAAAGCACCTTGTCCCCATGTAGATGAGGACAAGGGCCTCATCCCCACAACCCTGGCCGGTGGTTGTGGGGGTCTGCGGGCGGGGGGCTTATCGGAATCTGGAAGCCCCCTTTAACAAGGGGACCCCCAGATCCCGGCCCCCCCCCTGTGTGAAATGGTAAGGGGGTACAAAAGTACCCCTACCATTTCACCAAAAAAGTGGCAAAAATGGTAAAAATGACAGGAGACGGTCTTTGACAATTCCTTTATTAAAATCTTCTTTCTTCTGGTCTTCCTTCCATCATCTTCTCCTTCCGTCATCTTCTTCCATCTTCTTCTTCCTTCGATTCGCTTCTTCTTCCTCCGGTCTTCTCGTCCTTCTCGTCCGGCGTCGTCCTTCTCGTCCGGCATCGTCGTCTCTTCTCGCAGGCCGCTCCTCGCAATGGGAGGCTCCCGCTCTGTGAGGCTTCGCTCCGGGTGACAGGTCTTTTATAACGAAGGCACCTGGTGACCCCGCCCCCTCTGACGCACGGGGACGTCATGTGGAATTCCCTATGGCTTTCCCCATGACGTCAGAGGGGGGGCGGGGTCACCGGGTGCCTTCGTTATACAAGACCTGTCACCCGGAGCGAAGCCTCACAGAGCGGGAGCCTCCCATTGCGAGGAGCGGCCTGCGAGAAGAGACGACGATGCCGGACGAGAAGGACGACGCCGGACGAGAAGGACGAGAAGACCGGAGGAAGAAGAAGCGAATCGAAGGAAGAAGAAGATGGAAGAAGATGACGGAAGGAGAAGATGAAGAAAGGAAGACCAGAAGAAAGAAGAAAGAAGATTTTAATAAAGGAATTGTCAAAGACTGTCTCCTGTCATTTTTACCATTTTTGACGCTTTTTTGGTGAAATGGTAGGACCCCAAAGCATCCTCCCAATGTTGAGGGCATGTGGCCTGGTACGGTTCAGGCGGGAGGGGGGGCCGCTCTCGTCCCCCCCTCCTTTCCTGCGGCCTGCCAGGTTGCGTGCTCGGATAAGGGTCTGGTATGGATTTTATGGGGGACCCCACGCCATTTTTTTGGGCTAGGGTTCCCCTTAAAATCCATCCCAGACCTCAAGGGTCTGGTATGGATTTTGAGGGGGACCCTACGCCATTTTTTTTTTTTTTTTTGGCTGGGGTCCCCCTTAATATCCATCCCAGACCTGAAGGGCCTGGTTATTGAATTTGGGGGGACCCCTACACATTTTTTTATCAATGACTTCAATGAATGACAGTTCTCTGTATTACGGATCCAACAATTCATTTGCCGGCAATAGCTGCGACTCGTGATTTTAAATAGTTTTTTTTTCCCTGCAAAAATGACACATTGTACAGAGACAGTTCTCTATATTAGATATACTGAATCTCGAATCATTCGAAGCATTCGTTATATCCGCTATTATAATTTCTTTCATATTAGTTGAAATTACATATTTGTTAGTTACAATACAACATTTGAATTGTTCTCTGTATTGCGGGAATCGGCAATTAGCCGCGAGTGATTTTAAATGTCTTTTTTTCCTGCAAAAATGACACATTGTACAGAGAGAGTTCAAAACACAGGAAACCTGCGCCCTTCTATATACTATATACTCTATAGTATGCCTATGAAGGGGGTCATGTTTCCCGTGTTTAGAACTCTCTCTGTACAATGTGTCATTTTTGCAGGAAAAAAAGACATTTAAAATCACTCGCGGCTAATTGCCGATTCCCGCAATACAGAGAACAATTTGAATGTTGTATTGTAACTACAAATATCTAATTTCAACTAATATGAAAGAAATTATAATAGCGGATATAACGAATGCTTCGAATGATTCGAGATTCAGTATATCTAATATAGGGAACTGTTCCTGCAGTGTCATTTTTGCAGGAAAAAAAAACTATTTAAAATCGAGTCGCAGCTATTGCCGGCAAATGAATTGTTGGATCCGTAATACAGAGAACTGTCATTCATTGAAGTCATTGATAAAAAAATGCGTAGGGGTCCCCCCAAATTCAATAACCAGGCCCTTCAGGTCTGGGATGGATATTAAGGGGGACCCCCAGCCAAAAAAAAAAAAAATGGCGTAGGGTCCCCCTCAAAATCCATACCAGACCCTTGAGGTCTGGGATGGATTTTAAGGGGAACCCTAGCCAAAAAAAATGGCGTGGGGTCCCCCATAAAATCCATACCAGACCCTTATCCGAGCACGCAACCTGGCAGGCCGCAGGAAAGGAGGGGGGGACGAGAGCGGCCCCCCCTCCCGCCTGAACCGTACCAGGCCACATGCCCTCAACATTGGGAGGATGCTTTGGGGTCCCCCCCCAAGCACCTTGTCCCCATGTTGATGAGGACAAGGGCCTCATCCCCACAACCCTGGCCGGTGGTTGTGGGGGTCTGCGGGCGGGGGGCTTATCGGAATCTGGAAGCCCCCTTTAACAAGGGGACCCCCAGATCCCGGCCCCCCCCTGTGTGAAATGGTAAGGGGGTACAAAAGTACCCCTACCATTTCACCAAAAAAGCGTCAAAAATTGTAAAAATGACAGGAGACAGTCTTTGACAATTCCTTTATTAAAATCTTCTTTCTTCTTTCTTCTGGTCTTCCTTCTTCCTTTCTTCATCTTCTCCTTCCGGCATCTTCTTCCATCTTCTTCTTCCTTCGATTCGCTTCTTCTTCCTCCGGTCTTCTCGTCCTTCTCGTCCGGCGTCGTCCTTCTCGTCCGGCATCGTCGTCTCTTCTCGCAGGCCGCTCCTCGCAATGGGAGGCTCCCGCTCTGTGAGGCTTCGCTCCGGGTGACAGGTCTTGTATAACGAAGGCACCCGGTGACCCCGCCCCCTCTGACGTCATGGGGAAAGCCATAGGGAATTCCACATGACGTCCCCGTGCGTCAGAGGGGGCGGGGTCACCAGGTGCCTTCGTTATAAAAGACCTGTCACCCGGAGCGGAGCCTCACAGAGCGGGAGCCTCCCATTGCGAGGAGCGGCCTGCGAGAAGAGACGACGATGCCGGACGAGAAGGACGACGCCGGACGAGAAGGACGAGAAGACCGGAGGAAGAAGAAGCGAATCGAAGGAAGAAGAAGATGGAAGAAGATGACGGAAGGAGAAGAAAGAAGAAAGGAAGACCAGAAGAAAGAAGATTTTAATAAAGGAATTGTCAAAGACTGTCTCCTGTCATTTTTACCATTTTTGACGCTTTTTTGGTGAACTGGTAGGGGTACTTTTGTACCCCCTTACCATTTCACACAGGGGGGGGGCCGGGATCTGGGGGTCCCCTTGTTAAAGGGGGCTTCCAGATTCCGATAAGCCCCCCGCCCGCAGACCCCCACAACCACCGGCCAGGGTTGTGGGGATGAGGCCCTTGTCCTCATCAACATGGGGACAAGGTGCTTTGGGGGGGACCCCAAAGCACCCTCCCAATGTTGAGGGCATGTGGCCTGGTACGGTTCAGGCGGGAGGGGGGGCCGCTCTCGTCCCCCCCTCCTTTCCTGCGGCCTGCCAGGTTGCGTGCTCGGATAAAGGGTCTGGTATGGATTTTGAGGGGGACCCCACGCCATTTTTTTTTTTTTTTTTGGCCGGGGTTCCCCTTAAAATCCATCCCAGACCTGAAGGGTCTGGTATGGATATTTGGGGGGGACCCCACGCCATTTTTTTTATTTTTTTTTGGCTGGGGTCCCCCTTAATATCCATACCAGACCTGAAGGGCCTGGTTATTGAATTTGGGGGGACCCCTACGCTTTTTTTTTTTTCTGCAAAAATGACACTTTGTCATTCGAATTCATTCGTTATATCTGCTATAATAATTTCGTTCAAATTAGTTGAAATTCGATATTGGTAGTTGGAATTACTAACGATTCGTAACTATTCATAACGATTCGTAACGATTCGTAACTATTCATAACGATTCGTAACGATTCGTAACTTGAAATTGAAATTCGATATTTGTAGTTGGATTCGAATTGTTCTCTGTGTTATGAGAACCAACAATTCATTAGCCGCGTTAACGATTCGTAACGATTCGTAACGATTCGTAACGATTCGTAACTTTACTAACGATTCGTAAAAAAAATTACGATTCGTCCGAATTTCGTATTTCGTACGAATTCGAACCGAATTTCGTACACGAATTACGAATTACGAATTTTTTTATATACGAAACGGGACGAAACGAAACGAAACGAATTTTTTGGCAGTTCCCATGTCTACTGATTGGAGCCATGAACTGTTACCTATAAGCCTGTGTGCTGCTGAACTGTGAGCTGTACCTGTGTGCACATCCCTGTGATAAGACAAGTCTGTCTGGCCTTATGTCTATTTTTTTGCTATTTTGCTGAATAAAGCCATTTTTATTTTACTGGACTGTCTCTGAGCCAGCTCCTCACCCCCTGATCTCCTACAATTGGTGGAGGATGTGGTTAATCAGCTGGTACTGGCTAATACACAAGTGCAGGCCCGCCATCAGGAGGCCCAGCAGGCCCTGGTACAAGCACAGGCTCGGCAGGAGCAGATCCTGGTGCACACAGTCGCTGTACAACAGGAAATAAATTGCTTACTGAGTGAACAGATAGCGGGATTACAAAAGGCGGTGACTAAGCAGGCTGAAATTACGAAAGGTGACCCCGCTGTAAAGAGTGACCCCCGGAAGGCAGTGCAGCAGACCCTGCAAAAGATGACGGCCTTAGATAATGTGGAAGCATACCTGGCTATGTTTGAGCGGGTTGCAGCAAGGGAAGGTCTGCCTGATAAAGACTGGGCAGATGTACTGGCTCCTTTCCTGACTGCAGACCCCCAACAAGCATACTGTGACTTGGCCCCTGAATCAGCACGCGATTATAAGCTCCTGAAAGCAGAAATCCTAGCAAGGCTGGGAGTGACTGTTGCTTTAAGGGCGAACCGAGTTCATGGCTGGCACTTTGACAAGGCTAAGCCTGCCCGTGCGCAGCTCTACCACCTGATGCACTTGTTCCAAGATTGGCTGAAACCTGAGGAATAGACACCCACTCAGATTGTGGAAAGAGTTGCACTCGATTGTTTCCTGCATGGATTACCCAGGGAGCTCCACCGATGGGTGGCTCAGTCCGAGCCTCAGTCCCTGGATGAGATGGCTACAGCTGTTGAGCGCTACAGTTGTGCGGAAAAGGTCCAGGAGAGTCCCTCTGTCACAAGAGAGCTGGCCCGTTTCAAAGAAGTGCGTTCCAGCACCAGTGTGCCTCCCGGTGATCGCATAGTGGCTGCTCGGAGGGATAATACAGCTACCAGGAGCACCCCAGGACCTAAGCTTCCAGGGAACCAGGGACAGGGGGAACTCCGTGAGGTTCGCTGTTGATCCTGCCGTCAACTGGGTCATCTGGAGGCCCAGTGCCCAAGTCGGGAAGAACCAATGGAGTGCGACTTGGGTCGCCGTCGCTCCATGTATGTCCATGCATTATGTGCTGCAACCAACCTAAATCCGCATGAGTGTGTGGTGCGGGTCAATGGACAGGAGGTGGTAGCGCTCCTTGACTCTGGGAGTGTCGCTACCTTGCTCCGATCGGGCGGGTTGCCAAGAAAGCTGGTACCAAGGGAACAGGTTGGGGTCATCTGTGTGCAGGGTGATGTTAAAAACTATCCGGTGGCCTGTGTGACCCTGTGTACACAAGCAGGAACGGCTACACTAAAAGTGGGGGTGGTCCCGGGATTACCTCATAATTTACTAATCGGGCGAGACTGCCCCATGTTTTTGGACTTTTGGTATGAGCAAAAGCTCAAAGGTTCGGGGGTTTCCCCCAAAAAACAAGAACCCACAGAGGTGGTAAATAAAACTGTGTTGCAGGAGGTTGTTACTAAGGATCAGTACCAGGTTGATGAAACCTGCAGGAAGTGAGCCCGCTCCCCTGGAGGTGTTTGCGGGATTGGAAGCGGAAAGTACCTCCTCTGAGCCAGATATGTCAGATCTTGGGGGCTCTTGGGAAGATTTCCTTAGTGCTCAGATGAGGGACCCCACTTTGATCCCCACCAGGGAACAGGCCACGGTCTTAAACGGTGAACCACAGCACCCTGGGGCAGACGTGAAGTTCCCCCATTTTGCTGTGAATCATGACTTGTTGTACCGAGTAACTAAGGTCAATCAAGAAGTGTTGGAACAACTGGTGGTACCCAAACCTTTTAGGTCTAGGGTGTTGCATTTGGCTCATAGTCATGTACTTGGGGGTCACCTTGGAGCGGCTAAAACTCAGGAACGGGTTTTACAGCGTTTCTTTTGGCCCGGTGTATATCGAGAAATTAAGGACTACTGTGAGCCCTACCTGTCAAAGAACCGCTCCAATACCCCATTTTCGCAGTCTGCTGGTACCGCTTCCAATTATCGAGGTTCCCTTTGATCGCATAGCCATGGACTTGGTGGGCCCCTTACCAGCTAGGGGACACCAATACATTTTAGTTGTCCTCGACTATACCACCAGGGTCCCTTTAAGAAATTGCTCGTCCAAGGTCATCGCACGGGAGTTGTTTCAGATGTTCATGAGAACAGGGCTCCCATCCGAGATCTTGACAGACCAAGGTACCCCGTTCATGTCAAAAGTGATGAAGGAACTCTGTAACCTGTTTAAGATTAAACACTTGCAGACTTCAATGTATCACCCACAAACTGATGGGTTAGTGGTGCGGTTCAACAAATCCTTAAAGGGAATGCTAAAGAAAGCAGTTGAGGAGGATGGTCGAGATTGGGATTGCTTGTTGCCTCCCTTGTTGTTTGCCATAAGAGAGGTACCCCAGGCCTCCACGGGATTCTCCCCCTTTGAGCTGGTTTATGGGAGACACCCCTGTGGACTACTGGATATAATAAAAGAGACATGGGAACAAGAAGCTTCCCCATATTGGAGTGTGGTAGAACACGTATCTCAAATGCAGGACCCAATAACAGTTATGCCCATAGTATGGGAACATTTGCAGGCTGCACAAAACGCCCAAAGTCGTGTATACAACCGATCTGCCAAGATTAGAGAGTTTAAACCTGGGGATCGGGTGCTGGTCTTAGTGCCTACCGTCGAAAGTAAGTTTCTCGTCAAGTGGCATGGACCCTTTGAGATAGTTGAGAGGGTGGGCAAGGTCAACTATAAAGTTCATCAGCCCACCAAACGTAAACCCTACCAGATTTACCACATCAACTTGATCAAACCATGGAAAGATAGACAGGTTTTGACAGTCAGTCTGAAAGTCCCGGAAGACCATGATGCTCAGATTAAGAAGGTAGGGATTGCAGAGGCTCTCTCCCCTTCTCAAAAACAGGAGTCCTGGGAGTTTTTGCAGAGGAATCGAGAGATTTTTTCAAACCTACCGGGCCTAACCTCGGTAATTGAACATAATGTCATTACAGACCCTGGCGTTCGAGTAAACCTCAAACCCTACCGCATACCTGAAGCTTGCCGGAATATTGTCTCGACTGAGCTTAAGAGTATGTTGAACCTTGGGGTCATTGAGGAGTCTTCAAGTAGCTGGTCCAGCCCTATAGTCCTTGTACCCAAGCCGAATGGAACCTGGCGGTTCTGCAATGACTTTTGCAAGTTAAACTAAGTCTTCAAGCCAGACGCGTATCCCATGCCCCGGGTCGATGAGTTAATCGAGAGATTAGGACCGGCCCGGTACATCTCTTGACTTGACCAAGGGATACTGGCAGATCCCACTTTCCCCAGAGGCTAAAGAAAAAACTGCAAATTTTTAAATTCAGATATTCAGATATATGTTTGTGTGGTATACACAAACATATAGAGAATTAATTGATATCAAATGTATTAATACAAAATTAATAACACATGATGAGTAGTCAAATACAGATTAAAAGCATGGTAACAATCCATGTGTATCACCAGGATAATGATCCCCAAACAGGGAAGATCACAATGAAATAGTTGATCACGGATAGCATCTCAACTAGTTTCGCAGTCTAATGCCGCTTCGTCAGGAGGATATCTGTAATTTGATTGACAAGTGATCAATAACAATACACTTGACCAAAGTGATAACATCATTTAATACCAAAATATCAATCACAATAAATTATAAATTTTGTTATTACTTTGGTCAAGTGTACACATTGATTTTTACCATGCTTTTAAACTATATTTGACTACTCATCATGTGTTATTAATTTTGTATTAATACATTTTATATCAATTCATTCTCTATATGTTTGTGTATACATCTGAATTTACTGCTTTATACTGTACAGAGTTAGTCCAATTGCCCCTGTCCCTTTGGGAGGCTTGGTTGGGGACCAAGCATCCAACCTCTTTATCTCTAAGTTTCTGGATGATGGTACAATTCTCTATTTATTTTCTATCACTACTATTATTATAGAGGCTACCCCAATCTCATAATACACAAGATACCCCATAATCCCACATGAGTGCAGGGCCGCTGATAGGCCAGTACAACTGGCCCTGTTGTACCAGGTCCGGCCAGCAGGGGGGCCCGGGCAAGCTGAACAGATAAATAATTAATGTAAAAAATAAAAAAAAATACTGCAGCCAATATGCAATAATATAGACTGAATAGTGTAATCACAAAGGATTTACATAATAGTATTCATATAAAAATATTTAATATAATTAAACACTGGACATGATACAGTTGGTACAGAATAAATCAGATAATAAACATAACTGGTACAATTGATACAGAAGTCAGTACATAAGAAAATTATTATGAATATACAGGTTTGTTGGGGCATCCATTAGTTGGTAACTCAATGCGTTTCTTGGCTTTCAACCAATCATCAGGAGTCAGATGCATATATAACTAAAAAATATCATAATAAAACATCTTTTAAGGCATGAGGCCCTCTGTGTAGGTAATAAGTAAGTAAACAGGAAACACCTGTTTCCATATTACTTATGAAAAACCGCAAAGATCACCACTCCTAGGAAGGCTAATATCGGTGGACTGGGTTACAAAGTCTCACCCGGGGTTGAGGCAGAGAACATCCCCCAAGAAGATGAACTTCGGACCCGAGGATAGTAGCAGCCAAGGACACCTGAACACTCCAACACACCGCATGGGAGTGGACAAGCATGTTGCACAGTGCACCCAGTTCTAAAAGGGGGAAGTGTGGATAATTAGGTAAATTGGGAAAGGAACGATAAGTAGGTGTAGATGGTGAGGGTAAATGTGACATCCATAGGTGTACACCAGGGGATGAGTGTGTATAAGTGTAGAATATGTGTTATATACTTGGGCCCACTACCAAACATGGACCAGGCATATGTCAAGGTTGGAAAGGGCACAGCAAGGGATCAGGGAGTTAACTTATGTGTACCATAGGGGTGTGCAGGAAAAAACAAAAATAACAAAAAGGTGGTAAAAAAGCAAAAAGGCAAAATGGCAAGCTAGTGAGTGAAAATGATCATGAATAGTGGGGTAATTACCTGTCTGATTAAAGTGTGGCGCATGGAAGGAAGTGAATGTCGCCGCTTCCATTGGCGAGATTGACACCTCGCAAGCCCCGTCGCCTGGTATGGATTTGAAGGGGAACCCCTACGCCAAAAAAACGGCGTGGGGGTCCCCCCAAAGTCCATAGCAGACCCTTATCCGAGCATGCAGCCCGGCCGGTCAGAAAAGGGGTTGGGGACAAGCTTTGTCCTTGTCCCCATGTTGATGAGGACAAGGGCCTCTTCCCGACAACCCTGGGCGTTGGTTTTGGGGTCTGCGGGCGGGGGGCTTATCAGAATCTGGGAGCCCCCTTTAATTCCCCAGTAAAAGAGCTGTAAGAAGATAGCGGAGGCCCAGCAGAAGAGCGGAAGAAGACCCCCGGACAGTGGCAGCGGTGAAAAAGAAAGGATTCTGATAAGCCCCCCGCCCGCAGACCCCGACAACCCCCGGCCAGGGTTGTCGGGAAGAGGCCCTTGTCCTCATCAACATGGGGACAAGGGCCCCCCTTCCCCAAAGCACCCCCCCCCATGTTGAGGGCACGCGGCATGGTAGGGTTCAGGGGGAGCACTCGCTCGTCCCCACCCCCTTTCCTGATCGGCCGGGCTGCATGCTCAGATAAGGGTCTGCTATGGACTTTAGGGGGAACCCCACGCCGTTTTTTTCAGCGTGGGGGTTCCCCTTTAAATCCATACCAGGTGACGGGGCTTGCGAAGTGTCAATCTCGCCGATGGAGGGGGCGACATTCACTTCCTTCACTGGTCCCGTCTATAGAATATTAAAAAAAAAGTCACAGTTACTTTGCTGAGTAACAAATTACTTTTCCAATGTAGTAACTGAGTTACTAACGCAATTACTTTTTGGGAGAAGTCATTTGTAACTTAACTAATTACTTTTCAAGTAAGATGACCAACACTGGTCAGGGGCATGTTCACGTCAGCATCATGTAGAGGCCTCAAAACAGCTCCCCTCCCCTCAGACCTCCCCTCCATGATAAACCAATCACAGTCGGTGTCCGCCCGCATATCGCTGCAGCGGAATATGGAATGAACACAGATTCCCACAACACAGCGTCAATTGGCGCCGTGTTCAGGACGTGAGGCCATGAACCAGATGCGCTGAGGTCGCAGCTCACCCCCATCATATGACTAGGACGGGCGGGGGGTAGTGAGCTTAGCGCATCGCAAACCCCGGCACTGAGACCAGAAAGACCAGCCCCGAACAGCCACAGGATGGAATGGCTAGGAGGTGGATGGGGGGATATTAGCAAAGAATAATATAGATCACTGGGGTAGATGGGATTAGAGATAATAAAATGTAATTTGGTTAAAAAACATATATTGGCCAGTAATGTACTAATGGGCTTGGAAATAATCAGAAGAGTGGTATATGTATACATAATTGAAAATTATATTGGGTTGGTCAGGTCACTTTTTTAACAGGTGTCTTCCACCCATGTATTCAAGATTAAAAAGGGGGTTGTGACCTGTCCCAGCCTATATACAACAATGACATGCATCCATCCCTGCTTTGTATAGTTTACATACCCCAGTTCTTAATACTGTGTATTGCCCCCTTTAATATCAATGACAGCTTGAAGTCTTTTGAAAAAAGAGGAATAGAATTTTGGACGGGACTTTGAATGAGGCATATCAAGGAGTTGATATTGGTTGTATTTATTTTAATAATTTTCTCATGTACTGACTTCTGTATCAATTGTACCAGTTATGTTTATTATCTGATTTATTCTGTACCAACTGTATCATTTCCAGTGTTTAATTATATTAAATATTTTATATGAATACTATTATGTAAATCCTTTGTGATTACACTATTCAGTCTATATTATTGCATATTGACATTTTTAATACTATGGACCACTGATTTGACACTGTCATTCTACATTAAAATAAATACAACCACTATCAACTCCTTGATATGCCTCATTCAAAGTCCCGTCCATTTAGGACGCTGGGTTTTACGACAAGGTTCATTTGTACCTCTGATAAGCGCTTAAACCAGCAGAGTCTGGTAAGTGTATTACCAGCAGGAGGTGTGGTGAAGGAGGTTTTTCCACGTGTGAATCGCCTTTCAACCCTTCTACATGAGTCTTGTGTGTTTGGCACAGTCACCTTAGCTCACTAATGAACTTTTTAATGAACTGCTAATGAACTGTTTTTGAATGAAAGTGGGGATCGTAAAACCTTGTTTATTTGCGTAGTAATGGCTTTCTTCTGGCGACTTGACCATGCAGCCCATCTTTCTTCAAGTGCCCCCTTATTGTGCATCTTGAAACAGTCACACCACATGTTTACAGAGAGTCCTGTACTTCACCTGAAGTTAGTTGTGGATTTTTCTTTGCATCCCAAACAATTTTCCTGGCAGTTGAGCCTGAAATTTTAGTTGGTCTACCCGACCATGGCTTGGTTTCAACAGAACCCCTAATTTTCCACTTCTTGGTTAGAGTTTGAACACTGCTCATTGGCATTCTCAATTCCTTGGGTATCTTTTTATATCCCTTTCCTGTTTTATACAGTTCAACTACCTTTTCCTGCAG
This sequence comes from Lithobates sylvaticus, assembly GCA_028564925.1. Taxonomy (NCBI): domain Eukaryota; kingdom Metazoa; phylum Chordata; class Amphibia; order Anura; family Ranidae; genus Lithobates; species Lithobates sylvaticus. The sequence continues at coordinate 182,969,453 of CM053029.1, read as the reverse complement.
GTCTTTTAACAATTCTTTTGTTTTCCCCATGACTCAGAATCCAGAAATGTCAGTGCAGCACTGGATGAAAGATGCAAGGGTCGGTCAGGAGTCCAGAAACTCATTGACCTTTTATATACACACTCTAATTACAAGCAAACAGATCACAGGTGAGGATGGTTAACTTTAATAGCCATTCAAACCCCTTTGTGTCAACTTGTGTGCATGTTATCAGGCCAAAATTACCAGGGTATGTAAACTTTTGATCAGGGTCATTTGGGTAGTTTCTGTTGCCATTATGATTTAAAAAGAGTAAACACAGTTGATTGATAATAAATGGCTTCAGCCAAAGACTAACCATGAGTGAAAGAAGTGTTTTTGTGTTATCATTCATATTCTCTGATAAAATGGCCAAGAAATCATAACTTCTGCCAGGGTATGTAAACTTATGAGCAGAACTGTATATGGACCTAACTGTTCATACAGTCCCTTGAAATTTACCACATTTTGTCATGTTACAACCAAAAATGTAAATGTATTTTATTGGAATTTTTAAGTGATAGACCAACACAAAGTGGCACATAATTGTGAAGTGGAAGGAAAATGATAAATCGTTTTCAACATTTTTAACAAATAAATATGTGAAAAGTGTGGCGTACATTTGTATTCAGCCCCCCTGAGTCAAAACTTTTTATAACCACCTTTCACTGCAATTACAGCTGCAAGTCTTTTTGGGGATGTCTCTACCAGTGATGGCACTAACGCCGTTAAAGTAAACGGCGTTACGTAACGCCGTTACTTTAGAGGGTAACGAGTAATCTAACTGATTACTCTTCCCCTCGCGGTAACGCCGTTCCTATTACTGGGTCGGCGTTACCGCAATTACCCGCCGCGATCGCGGAGCCGTCCGCGGCCTCGGCCTTAGGAAAGGCCGCGGCTTCGGCCTAGCTCCGGAGCGTCGGCCGACGGGTGCACCAAGATGGCCGCCGCTCCGGCCTAGCTCCGGAGCGGCGGCCATCTTGGTGCACCCGTCGGCCGTTTACAATGTGATTGCTCCGTCAAATGACGGAGCGATCACTTTGTAAACAAACCGGCGTCAAGATGACGCTGGTCTCCCCTCTGTGTACAGATCTGTACAGTGGAGGGGAGATCGGATGGCAGCAGCCATCCCTCCATACCCTGCCACTACTCTGCAACACCCTGCTAATACTGCGCAATACTCTGCAACACCCTGCTAATACTGCGCAATACTCTGCAACACCCTGCCAATACTGCGCAATACTCTGCAACACCCTGCCAATACTGCGCAATACTCTGCAACACCCTGCCAATACTGCGCAATACTCTGCAACACCCTGCCAATACTGCGCAATACTCTGCAACACCCTGCCAATACTGCGCAATACTCTGCAACACCCTGCCAATACTGCGCAATACTCTGCAACACCCTGCCAATACTGCGCAATACTCTGCAACACCCTGCCAATACTGCGCAATACTCTGCAACACCCTGCCAATACTCTGCAACACCCTGCCAAAACCGCGCAATACTCTGCAACACCCTGCCAATACTGCGCAATACTCTGCAACACCCTGCCAATACTGCGCAATACTCTGCAACACCCTGCCAATACTGCGCAATACTCTGCAACACCCTGCAACTACTGCGCAATACTCTGCAACACCCTGCCAATACTGCGCAATACTCTGCAACACCCTGCCAATACTGCGCAATACTCTGCAACACCCTGCCAATACTGCGCAATACTCTGCAACACCCTGCCAGTGCCAATACTGCACAATACTCTGCAACACCCTGCCAATACTGCGCAATACTCTGCAACACCCTGCCAATACTGCGCAATACTCTGCAACACCCTGCCAATACTGCGCAATACTCTGCAATACAATCTGCAACACCCTGCCAATACTGCGCAATACTCTGCAACACCCTGCAATACTGCGCAATACTCTGCAACACCCTGCCAATACTGCGCAATACTCTGCAACACCCTGCCAATACTGCCCAATACTGTGCAATACTCTGCAACACCCTGCCAATACTGCGCAATACTCTGCAACACCCTGCCAATACTGCGCAATACTCTGCAACACCCTGCCATACCCTGCAACACCTGGCCATACCCCGCCACACTCTGCAATACGCGGTAATACCCAGCCATACTCGGCGATACCCAGCCATACTCGGCGATACCCAGCCGTACCCAGCTATACCCAGACAATATTACAGTTGGGGAGATGACGTGGATATTACAGTGGGGGCTTTATGGTGGTGGAATTTTCAAAGGTTTTTGCGAATTCAATTATTATTTGCTGATCCGAAAAATTATCTGATCCGTGACTCTGCAACGATCCGATCCGTGAGTTTGGGGGGGACACATGTACAGGGGGGGAACAGATATATGTGTGGGGGGGGGGGGACAGACGTGTAGTGGGGTACAGAGGGGGAACAGATATATGTGTGTGGGGGGGGGACAGACGTGTAGTGGGGTACAGAGGGGGAACAGATATATGTGTTGGGGGGGAAATAGACGCGCAGGGGGGAACGCGCCCCTTGCTTACAGTAATACTAGACCTGCCCCTAAGAATATTAAAAAAAAAAGTCAGTTACTTTGCTGAGTAACTAATTACTTTTCCAATGTAGTAACTGAGTTACTAACTCAATTACTTTTTTGGGAGAAGTAATTTGTAATGTAACTAATTACTTTTTTAAAGTAAGATGACCAACACTGGTCTCTACCAGCTTTGCACATCTAGAGAGTGACATTTTTGCCCATTCTTCTTTGCAAAATAGCTCAAGCTCTGTCAGATTGGATAGAGAGCGTCTGTGAACAGCAATTTTCAAGTCTTGCCCCAGATTCTTAATTTGATTTAGGTTTGGACTTTGACTGGGCCATTCTAACACATGAATATGCTTTAATCTAAACCATTCCATTGTAGCTCAGGCTATATGTTTAGGGTCATTGTCCTGCTGGAAGGTGAAGCTCCGCCCCAGTCTCAAGTCTTTTGCAGACTCTAACAGGTTTTCTTCTAAGATTGCCCTGTATTTGGCTCCATCCATCTTCCCATCAGCTCTAAACCAGCTTCCATGTCCCTGCTGAAGAAAAGCATCCCCACAACATGATGCTGTCACCATCATGTTTTACAGTGGGGATGGTGTGTTCAGGGTGATGTGCAGTGTTAGTTTTCTGCCACACATAGCATTTTGTTTTTAGACCACAAATTTCCGTTTTGGTCTCATTTGACCAGAGCACCACTTTTCACATGTTTGCTGTGTCCCCCACATGGTTTCTCGCAAACTGCAAATGGGACTTCTTATGGCTTTCTTTCAACAATAGATTTCTTCTTGCCACTATTCCAAAAAAAAGGCCAGATTTGTGGAGTGCACAACTAAAGCCCCATACACACGCGCGGATTATCCGAGGACCAGGTCCGTCAAACCATGTCCGTCATACTTTGTCTGATGTTGGTTTTGCGTACACACGGTCGGACAAAGTTGTCGGAAAATCCGATCATTCTGAACGTGGTGACGTTTGTTGCCTACGACGGGACTACGTAGAGGCTAGTAGCCAATAGCTTTGGTCTTGTAATGTGATCTGAGCATGCGTAGCACTTTGTCCGGTCGGACTACCATACACACGATCGGATTTGGTGTGATCGGACCTTGTTGTCCAAAAATCTATCCAGCAGGAGATAGGACTTTGTCCGTCAGACAATCTGATGGAAACTGTCCGATGGTGCCTACACACGGTCTGATTTTCCGACAACATTGTAGGATAGGACAGAATCCATCGGAAAATCCTACCGTGTGTATGGGGCTTAATAGTTGTCCTGTGGACAGATTCTCTGACCTGAGCTGTGGAATTATGCAGCTCTTCCAGAGTTACAATGGGCCTCTTGGCTGCTTCTTTGATTAATGCTCTCCTTGCCACCGGTGGTGTCTTGTTGTACCATGTCTTGGTAGGTTTGCAGTTGTGCCATACTCTTTCCATTTTCGGATGATGTATTGAACAGTGCTCCTTGAGATGTTCAAAACTTGGCATATTTTTTTATAACCTAACCCTACTTTAAACTTCTCCACAACTTTATCCCTGACCTGTCTAGTGTGTTCCTTGGCCTTCATTATGCTGTTTGTTCACTAAGGTTCTCTAACAAACCTCTGAGGGCTTCACAGAAAAGATGTATTTATACTGAGATTAAATGACACACAGGTGGACTCTATTTACTAATTAGGTGACTTCTGAAGGTAATCGGTTCCACTAGATTTTAGTTAGGGGGGGTATCAGAGTAAAGGGGGCTGAATACAAATGCATGCCACACTTTTCACATATTTTTTTATTTGTAAAAAAAATGAAAAACATTTATCATTTGTCCTTCCACTTCACAATTATGTGCAACTTCATGTTGGTCTATCACATACAATCCCAATAAAATACATTTATGTTTTTGGTTGTAAGATGACAAAATATGGAAAATTTCAAGGGGTATGAATACTTTTTCAGGGCACTGTATATATATTTGAAAATTGATCAATCCTGATGCCCTATATCATTTCTTCAGGTCCTTAAAATGCCAGGACAGTACAAATTACCCCAAATTACCCCTTTTTGGAAAGTAGAAAGTCTGAGGTGTTTAATAAGAGGCAAGTTTTTTGAAGTTGTAATTTTTTGTCCCAATTTTTTGATTGATTGATTGATTTTTTTCACATTTTTCTTTTATATACTGTCACCAGTACAGTACAGCATCATCATATGACTGTTGTGGTGGTGGTGATAAGGGATACTTACTGGTGACAGTTACTTTACACTGTGATTATCACTGTATAAACAATATTTTTAGCTATCATAATTGGGTTAACATTCATGAACAGCTTGCTTATGGTTGTGATCTGTGATTGGCTACAGTACCATGTGATTGCCGTGGGGCCAGTCACAGATCACAACTATAAACAACAAAAATTGTCCAGCGCAAACAGACCCTTAAACTCCTTGTATTCCCTTAGGTGTCGATGGTGCAAGTTCGCAATAAGCACCCTATAACCCAAAGTGTGAGAAGTTGTATAATTAATCATAAAACCATCACACCAGATCCTTGGAAAGAGTGGCGCTGGTAACTACATTTTTTGTTCTGGTTCGATCACAACCGTCTCTCCGCCATGGCAGTCAGAGAAGAAAGGCTATTCTACTGGATATTCTACTATTCTACTGAATATAAGAAATAACCAAGGCCTACCATGTAGGAACTTCATAGTGTTTCCTGTCTTGTGAGAGCACAGGATTAAAACTATGTTCCTCACATGACCTCCAGAAGCATGTCAGAGTCTCTGATGAGGCTATGGGGTGGTTAAAAATGCTTCTTCTAGCTATCAGTAACTTTTTTTATTTTTTTTATAGAATACATTTTTATTGAAAAATGTGCCACGTACAAACTTCAAAACTGAATATTACAGACAGCTTCTGCATAGATATCAGATGAAGTAGATGTCACTGAAACTCTGGTGAAAACATACTGATGGCAGGTTCAAGTGTCCACTCGGGCAGCCTCTTAGGGGGAAGTCCAGTGGGATGTAGGAGCAGACATTAGGCCCAATGCACAAATAGGATAAGTAGTCTTAAGTTAGGCATTGTAAACAAACGGATATCATGCTGGCAGATCTAAGATAAGCAGCAGGCAAAAAAAAACAAAAAACACAGCAAGAGTAGATTGTTAACAGATATATACAACAATTTTTTGCTGTGCCTAGAGAATGAGTGCAATAAATCAACATATAAAAAATAATATAAAAAACCCCCCACAAAGTATGATAAAAGTCCATAATAAGTCCAAAATAGTGATGAAAACTGATGTAGGTAATCACTCCAATCAAAAATGTGAGACACACAGATGTACCTCCACCATTAGACAGAATGGACTCTTACCAGAACATGTGGACCCTTTATTAAAAAGAGTCAGGAAAGCTGTATCAGTTAATATAACATCAGTAAGGGGAACCAATTTCTTTACTGTGGCTTTGCAAATGGTCACTGCAGTCTCCTAAACAGAAACATAGGATGTTTCACCATGGCTTTACAAGTGGTCACTCCAGTCTCCCAAACAGCAACATAGGGTATTCAATCATAACATATAAGAGAAAAAAAGAATCGGGGGTGACCCGCATAGCGTAAAACTGTATAACTATTTATTAATTTAAAAAAAGCTAGCCACTCACAATGATAAAAGTACAAATAAGCAAATAAGAGCTTAGATCCAACAGTATCTTCATTTGGGTGTGCGTGGTGAAGTCACAAGCGTAAACTATGACCTGCGCGTTTCATTACAATTGACATTGAGGGCATGGAGAAATTTGTTGCCTTAAGTTAGGCATTGTATACTGTCACTTTTACAGGGATAAAGACAGCGATGAATAATTCTAGAAAGGAGGTAGAAGAAAGAAGAGAAAAAAAGAAGCAGAGGAGGAAGGCAAAATATAATCAGTGACTTTATTGCCATTGAATTAGATGCTTGGTCTGTTGATTAAGATGTTGCTTAGCTACATGTTCCATGTAGTCTGTAAAAGTCCCTGAGGATGCAGAAGTGGGGGTCTCAATTGTTTCAATGGCACTAATAAAGAATCTGTATAATAAGTGCTAGTTGAGAGGGGTGAACAAATGGAACTGGGTACAATGTGATGAGGCTGTGTAAGTGTAGCTACGCTGAAAGGGAGAAAGTATCCTGGTTCTGCCCCAAAGGAAACAGAGAAGACTGGACACCTACAGGTGGATGTATGAGGCCTCATGGATTGAGCTGGTAGACCAAGGGGTGAAGGCCAGTCATATCTGCAGAAAGTTGGGTTTAAGTCATAGCTTGGGCATACTGGCTGGCAATGTACACTAGCCCTAGAAGTTCTGTTATGTTTCTCTTCATGTTTGTCCCTCCAGGCCAAATCTTGAATATCCTTCACTGCCAACCAGGTCTTTTAAGAATGTATCATGTAAGGTTAATGTTTTTATAGAAAATTACTTTGCACCTTGCCTTTGATCTGTCTTCTCCATGTTATCAAAAATACAGGG